>JAQFZC010002489.1:0-22842 GCA_034695205.1 Dicyrtoma fusca | reverse complement strand
ATTCGTCTATGTTGCTTTTAAACCGGTTTTCCTAATTCAGGGAGTTAGAAACAACTTTTGTCTTTATTAGATATCCTTATACTCCCGAATTTCAGGAGATCCTCAAATAAAACAGTTTGATTGGCTAGACATCAAAAATTTGGAAATCAAAGACTTTCAAGCCATTTAACTTGAGACTTTAAAATTGGAAGTCCTTAATTAACAAATTAATAATATTGAAGCTGACTTAGTTGAAGGGATCCTCGAAATGAATTACTTGAAGCTTTTGGAACAGTCTACCGAACACATGGAAGCGATTTGATAAATCCCTACTTTTAGTACTTCTATTTTTGCGAGCAGTACTTTTCTTCAATTAAATTTATTTTCCAAAAGCAGAAATCGTATTACTAAAGAAACCAGTTCAGTTTGATAACTTTAAACTATCAGCTCAGGCTAGATGAGCTCTCAATGTCTATTTAGCAACAAAAATTGCATTAATTTTTGTATGATTTAAAAGCTATTTACGCAATAACAATGTTTATAGCTATGGTTTGCACGCAAGAAACGCTTTTGCATTTTTCAGTTAAAATATTGCACACCGTCTTAAAAAGGTTGCCCATCGCTGGCTCTACCTACTATATACATACGTTTTTTTTACTACAGTTGACAATATTTTCTTGAATTTGTTTCAATTTTATTTTCAATGTGCCAGCCAACCTATTATTTGTTCCATTTTTTGCCCTTTCTGTCTTCTGTGGCAGCTGTTTGGAGCTGGGGAAATGATAAAGGGTTGGATTGGTATTGGTATTGTCAGTGAAGGTGAAAAGGCTTATAATCAGATTTAAAGTTTTTGTTAAACTTTTACTTGTAAAAGTAAAATAGTTGTTCCTATTCAGCTACGAACAGTACAATAATGTCATTGGTATATCGTTTTGCAGTTTTGGAAAATAAAGTATTGAAATTGAAAGGGTTTTAAACAATTTCATTACAAAACAAGAGGTTGTGTAAGTACGTACCTTGGTATAGCAGTATAGATTGCGTGCTACTTCAATTTAAAACTTTTTTTTTGGATTGAGAGACAAAAGTTGTGTTACTATTCAGGTATTTACACACGTCGTATATATCGTAATATTTAGAAGGCCTCGGCCCTTGTGTAATATGGGTCGGGACTTCTGTTCTGATTCGCCTTTGTATTTAAGGAAGTAAAGTTAATAAATAGGTAGGTTCGTACGCATTTATCACAAATGAATGTTTAGAAATGGGAGTTTCATCGGAATTGCGGCTGACGGAAGTAAAGAAAATACTTTATGCACCTACAGCATACTAATGCCATACATACATTGTACATATAGCAGTATAATGCAAATACATATATCCACCGTTCAGATAGATGTCTGTAGTACATTTATATTTGTATTTGCTTTGGTTTTAAACGGAAGTTGCTTATTGTATACCCTGTTTGCCTGGAGACACTGTAAGTATAGGCACTCAATTGGCAATTGGAGGTTCTTTACGCCAGCCTGTAGGCTTCTACTGATTGTGAGGCTGACTTCTATTGTGATTACAGCACGAGTGCGAAAATTTTGCGAGTGGTATTTTTTATGGAAAGGAAAGGAAGCCGAAGAATTGCCGCTTCGTAGAAATAGACAGCAGAGCTAGGAGTCTTGGGAAGAAAATTGGGAAGAAAGGAAAAGGAAACAAATGGAAATCACACGTCTCACTAAGAACTATAAATGTACATATTGTGTAGGCGTAGTAGTTGGAGTACTATCAAGTAGTAGTAGTAGTAGTGGTGGTAGTAGTAATAGTAGTATTTTTAGTATAGGCCTTCCACTTATACGCTACATAGCATATCTTATCTTGGATATAATATAGCATAATGAGTATATAATAATAATAGTATTATATGCATAGTGTAGCCATTCCCCAGAAAGTCCTAACTAGTCAGCGCTCGTCGCCTCCATGTTCACTACAGTATGTGTACACTACTTATTCATTTGATTCGACTAGACTAGACGTCAAGTCGAAGAGAAGACCCACAGTCTGCCATCCCCACTCTCTTTCACATTTTTTGCAAGATTCATATCAATATTGTGGACTGAAAGAAGCAAATTGTTGGAAATCAAGTCTTTAAAGCAAAATGAACTAGGTACATACCTACGTGAGTTAGACATTCTTAAAGAGTACTATACCATATTTTCCACTGTCAACCGTAAAAAATCTAAAGTGCAAAACAACAATTACAATTTCAAAAAAAGCATCTCAATCGTACAATGTATTTTGCATGTGTTTTAAAAACTTTGTTTTTATCAAGAAATACAAAACCGGATGGTAGACTTGTGTTATAGTATACATAGTAGGTATGCACGTTTACTAAAAACTGTAATTTATAATTTTGTCACTAAAAAATTTCCTGTTTTGAAGGTTTTGGCTTTTTAACAATTACAACTGTATTATTCTTTCATGATTTTAGAAGGAGTCCAATTAATTAGGCGATTTACAGTTTCGGTCTTTTGGCTTCTTAGTTGATGGGGTATCGTCTGTAAATGCTGTGCTCAATTCCGTATAAATATGAATTCAATTTCTGGAAATGTGTCTTCTACTATAATACATATGTCATGGAAATAAATAAATCCCTGGCATGGCTATCAAATATAATGAGTTCCTTTTTCCTTTTCGTCGCGTTTCCCTTTTGCCAACCAGCGTCCTTTCTCAACATTATTGCCAACCATTCGTATGTATAGGTACCTACGTAGGTTTTGTAGGTAGGTACTTGTTACTGGTCTGGATTCCGAGTCGCAATTTATTCGCGATTTGTAATTCGCATGTCTAACCATGCCACGCTATGCCATGCCCTACCCTTTCATTCCATTGATTCGATTTTTGGTGGTGTCGTAGTGTCCTTCTCCTCCACTCTATCCTATCTCAAGTATGTATCTCACTCGCCAGTTGCAGGCAGAGGCAGGGCACAACGTAATTTACGTTGACTACGGATATTATACGATATGTGTGTATAGCTATCGACTAGAACACTACAAGTGGAGCAATGCAGTATTATCCTACCCAGTGTGGAACTACACACTGGCAATTCTAGGGCATTTCAGTTACTACCACTTCCGATTTACCGATTTACCCACTTTACCCCGATTTGTATTTGTATAAACGCTAATACGACGTTTTGAGTTTTACTTTCAAGAGCCATTTTAGTAAGTTTTGCAATTTTGAAAAACTATAACCTACTTTTATACTTTTACCAGATTTGCAGTTTTTGAAAGGCTTTTTAAATGTTTTTCCATTACACTTGTTCAAAAGCCGTTTTATCCCTTTTTGCACACATTTTGGTCTTTTTTAAAGCCCTTTGCATTGTATTTTGCAGTTTATGAAAACCTTATTACCTATTTCAAGTTTTTTCTGAGCAAAACCTTTATAATTATTATTCGATCGTCTTGAAAAAACAATTATTTGTGCATAGTCCGCTTCGTAGAAACTGCTGAATTAGCTGATTACTCAATTACCCCTTTCCTAATAGACCGTATCCCCACCCAATTGAACTCAAAGCTCAGGTGGTCGTAATATTTGCCATGTCCCCTACCAGCAGAGCAATTTGAGGCTAAAGTGGTCCACGTCCTCCAGGCATTTCCCGGTCGATGGCTGGTACGTAGTGGGGAGGCGTATGTAGCTGTGTAGCATCTACATTTGCGAAAAACTTGATACGCAATTTCGAGCCACTACAAGTTGACTATTGTAAGGAACAGAATTCGGTGTCTGGTCTACTGTTACTATTACTATTGCGTTGTTATACTTCCAGTAGCAGAAGCAGAGAATACATAGTCTGGCGTACATACCTATTTGCAAAATGCCTATACAGATCTGAAGGCAGAGAGAGAGAGAGGAGATACATGTAATATTTTTGACATTGTGCTAATAAAATAATGCGGACTGAGTGCTCATGCTCCTGCTCTACTTTCTGTCTCTGTAGTGCTGAGTACACTGTAGTGTGCTCAGATGCTGCTGATATTTTGAAGCTTGGAGCATTGGCTCTGACTCAGGCCTGGCACTGAAGGTCATACACACGAAATTCACAATGAAATGAAGAATAGGGAGAAGAAGGGATAAGAGATGCAAGATAGAAGAGAGCAGGATCTACTTCTACTACGTTGTTTTGGGTAGTGTGGCAGTGTGGATGCATGTGGTTTGAATTGGACTGGGCTGGGCTTCCTACGCTATGGTATGGTCATGGTCCTCACGGCAAGGAAGTAAAGGACCCATAAAACTGTCTAGACAGCATAGCAATAGGCAAGGCAACGCTCAGATTCCGTATACAGCCAATTATTGTAGATATATCTCTGTCCCAAACCTACGCTCACACACTTTCGGGGTGCCTTGCAAAAATGACTTTATAGAAATAGAACTGGTCCTTGCAATATGTGAACATGTCATGCATTTTGCATCTTTTAGAAAGGTTATTACCAATTACCACATTTGTTTTGGCTTTTGTAATAGAGTGTTTGGCACCTTTTAAAAAAGTTATTGTGTCACATTTTGCCTTGTTTGTGAAAAGTGTAGTGTAATGTGTACTTATGAGTTTGAAACTTTTCAAAATGTCAATGCAATGTGACGCTTTGCTTTTTGAATAGGTAATTGTTGGTAGTTGCATGCTTTACAATTTTTCAAACTATTTTTACCACGTCTGTAATCAGAATTTACAACTTTTCAAAATGTTAACAGGACGACTTTTCTCTGTTTTAAAAACAAGTGGAGTATCGGGTTACCCAACATTTTCAAATGCTAGTTTGGTTGAAGTTTTTTAAAGGAAGCAATGTACATATCGTGTTTTACATCTTTTTAAAGCACTATGGAATTGCTTGATACTCATTTCGTAATGTTTGGTCTTGTTTGAAAAAGTGTAAATTTTTGATTTGCACCTTTTCAACATGTTTCTGTAATGTTTTGCATTCTTTAAAACTTGTAATTTCATGTTTTACTTATGTACACCTTTTTGGAAATACTGTTATTACGCCTGTTTGAAAAAGTGTAGGTATATATACGTATTTAGTTCATTTTTTGACCTTTTTGTAAGGGACTCATTAAACCTGAAATTGTATGACGTCGTATTTGCAAGGCCCCTAGACTAGTACCCAATGTAGAAGGTACCTCCTGCCTCTTTGTGAAGAACTTAGTTATAAATTGTATAATATTAGTGGATGTCTTATAAGCGCAAGATTGGGATGGGGACTTTACGTTACTGCGACTGAATTGTGTGCTACATTTGGGAATTTTTGTGCAAGCCAATCAGAGAGAAAGAGAGAGACACAGACCAGGACCCGGGTCAACATCAGTCAGCATCTTTTCTGCAATCTTAGGCTGCTCTCTGTTATGTGAACTTAAAGATATGGCTTTGCATTTTGCATTGGTAGGAAAGTATAATAATAGTAGTAGGAGTAGTTTTACCCTTTTTCCCCCTTTTTTTTTGGTTGATAAAAGGATTCCATTTGGCTTTTGACTTCCTTTTATTTTCTTTCCAGACACTAAATTTTTTTGCAATTGTAAAAATCTTTTGTCGATCTCTCTGTGTCATGAGCAATTTGTTTCCTCTTCGGATTTTTTTGTACGGTCTTTATTGAGCGTGTGATTCAATTGCCTTGTTGTTATGCTGGCAACGCCGTACTCTGCCCTTGACGCTGTGTGCAATTTTATTTTGGCTATTTTCTCGATACTACTACTGTTATCACTGTAGCGAAATTAAAAGTAATGGGCAATGTGCCTATGTGAATAGGTTAGTACATTATTTCTGTTCAGTCTATAAAGCATTGAGTGCTCGGCCTTAAAAGTTAGCTACAGTGTGGGGGTGTCACAAATGTTACCTCGTGGGATTTTCCGCCATTTTTTCCCGGACGTAATAACTGAGTGCACCCTGTGATCCCGTAGCTAGAGTTATTTGCTTCGTATTTTGTAATGTACAGTTAGGCTTATTTCTTTTTATTTACAGAAATGGTAAATTCGTAGGAACAGTTGTGGGTAAATGCTCTTTTGTTTATTTGCTTCTACAAGTTTAAGTGTTCTTGGTCCATAATGGGAAACGGGATTCGTATTTTTCTTTGTATTTGGAATTTAGAGTTTTTTGCACGTAAATACCTTCCTATGTAGTTAGTCAATTTTATTTTGACTTGCTTAGATACTTGCAGGATTAGGGTCAGGGAGGCTGGTATGGCTAACTTTACGAAATTGCGGTGTCTATCTTTAAGCCTATGCCTATGCGTACATATATATAGGCTGCGTAAATTTTTTGCAAGAAAGGGTTGGCTTGTTTATGTAAGTGTATGAGTATAGTATAGGTAAAGGAGCCTTGAAAATATCACTTCACACGAGTTGGATTGGAAAAGAGCTTTAAAGAAAGGCAAAAATTAAAATGATGTTCCAAAAAAATGTAAAAACACAAAATGTTTAGCTTTTTTAAAAAATACAAACATAGGTTTGAATTTTTTGAAAGAAATTATTCTGTTACGCATTTCTATTACCTCATAGTTGAATGGCACTTTTGAACAGCAGTTGATTGGACTTTTTTAAGTGTCTGTACTATATATAGGTAGGTATATCATCAGTAAGCAAGTTTCGCTTTTTTCATTTTGCTTCTTGCCCTTTCCTTGTTTTTCCCGCAGTGATGTGGTTTCAGTTTCTTTACTTGTGCAGATGTACCTACCTATAGTGGGCACCTTTCTATAGAAACGTGCATGTAATGTATGGACGGGACTGGAGACGAAAGACTGGACTGTCTATCTGTAGGTTTAGGAATCTTCTTAAAGAATTTCCAGATACCTATAACTTTAACCAAGTGGTTGTATGTGTGTCTGTCTGGCTGGCTGGTTCACGTTTAGCTGACCTGATCTGCTTGTCTGGTTCTGGCTGTCTCACAATTTCATTTATTGCAGAAAGTATAAGAAAAAGTATTCCGTACAAAGATGTGTAGGCATACGTATGTGGGTAGTATGTACCTAGGTATGTTTTACTGGTCATTGTATTGCAATGCAATATTATATAATGTATACGGTACCTAAACGACGGGGAATGGACACAGTCAGTGTGTTTTACTGTTGGGTATTGTACGTACATTATTACTTTTAGGAGCGAGTGCAGAATTGTATGTAAATGCATAGGAAGTACACAATATATTATTGACTGTACAGATGGTAATGCTCTTATTGTTATTGGTGCTGCTGTAAAAAGACGCTGGGGACTCCAGTTTATTTATTAATGGTCTCGTGCATACACACATATAGCAAGTCTACAGTTTTCAAAGAAAAAAGTAGGTATACTGACACATGGAATGGACAAATACATTTAAAAAATGAGAATTTCTGCATACCTAAATGAAAATTTAAACTAATTTTGTTCAATTTTTTCCCCATTTTTCAGAAAAACCGTGTCTATGAACAGTGTCCGAATAAATGTCCGGACAAGTGTCCTAAAAATGAGCACGGCCAGTCCTTGTGCTGGAGCAACGAAGACTGTCAGAAAGGTAAGAACGGCAGTACTTGAATGAATTTTATATTTTTATTTTCTATCTCCTTTTTTCCTCAGGTTTGTTTATGTTTTTCCTTGAGGTATTTGTATAGATAGGTACATATGCATCTTCACCCACGATATGGCATTGTCGTCTGTTTTAGTGGTGCATTTTACTTTTGAGTCTCACAAAAGTTTTGAAACTTCCTAGGTATTAAGTAGGCAGTTACCTAGGTACTCAAGTTTTAGGTCAAGGTGAAATCCAAATGGTTTTGTTGTTGTGAGGATGTTGTGTTTTTTTGCTATGTTCATACTGGGTGAGAAAAGGAACGCGACGGGAATTCGGCCCTTTGCTTTTAAATCTTTAGAGTGAAAGTGTGGATGTAGCTATACCTATATAGATACCGTATAGCACTGAGCTATACACCGTAGCGTACCGTAATAAAAGGATAAGATCATAAGGATACGGATCTTTCAAAGTTTCAAGGCGGCTTATTATTCTTTCGTCTGTTTACAAGTTGGAGTTCAAATTTTGTAAGCCATTCAGTTATGCAATAATGCAATGCAATACATACTTATATACATGCCTAGGCATAGTTCAAGTCCAACTTTGAGACACAAGGAAGAAATGAATGCTTTTTACTGGGATTTTATTTTTTTTAAGTAATATTGCACGAATGACGAAATGTAAAAACAAAATGTGGTTGCAGATATGTATTACTATCTCCATGTATTTTATTAGCACATTATTACCTCTGCTGACTTCGAAAACGTGTCAGATGTTGACGTTCCTATTTGCATAGCCTTGAAAATGTAGCTAGTATTCAATGGAGTGAAATAAAAAACAAAAAATAGATAAAAGTTCCTTACTAATATGTATAGGTTATGATATAATTACTAGACGGAGCTAACTACTAGTTTGTCCCTTGGGAATTATTATTATGTATGCAAGCTCATCTCCCTCAAGGAATGTAATTGTAGTGTAAATGAAGTGCGAAGACATGTCTGTATGTAGGCAACACGTACATTTCAAATTAAGGGACTCTTGTTTCCCCTGACATTTGCATTGGTCTGGGGCAGAAAGTGTGTAGTTTTTTTTAATTAATGCAAAATTTAATTACACTTAATTAACAACTCAGAACTGCTGTGTGTGTGTGCACACGGTTATAATTTTATTGATTACATTGTGAGGCCTGTAGCCTGTAGGCACGTTATTCCATCAAATATCTCATCTCAGTTGTTCCTGCTACGCACGGTTCTTGTACAGAATTTAAAGTGAATTAGAAAATCCATGTTTTTTTCTATTGCTTTTTTACCCCTTCTGTTTGTTGTATGTGTACTGTTGCAGGGTCGTTGACGTGGTATTATTTCACATATATATTAGAATATATTGTTGATCTTTTGCTCTTCCTTGCTATCATCTGTCTGAATGTCAGTCAATCAAAAATGAGCTCTAGTAGACATGTTACTAGACTAGGACTAGACCGACGACGGCGACGGCACTGGTGACTGCGGCGTAAAAAATAATATAATTATTTTGCAAAGTAAAATATATCTAAAAGCAACAACACAAAATAATAAAAATACTGTTATATATTATAATGTTTTATTTTCTATTCTCTTCTTTTCATTTTTGGAATATTTGATGGGGTGCCATTAGCATATATTTAAATGTGATTAGTATAAAGCTAGACGAAAGATGTGAAAATAAAAAAACAACTGTAGGTAATTCGTGTTTGGCTACATTCCTTTCATTCATGATGTGACATTTGAGCTCATGTCATGTCAATTAATTGAGCGTTTTTATCTTTACCCTCGACTTGACATTTTAAATGGCAATAATTAGGAAGGAAACCGTATAAATTCCTGAGACTGACCAGGACCACCTTAATATAAAAAGTGCTGAGTTGGTAATTTGGTATGCAAGGTTGATAGATTCTGCTTTTTCGAAGATTTTTGCAAAAATGATGGGAATTGCGGAATACCTGTTTATGTTAGAGCTGTAGAATTAATTAGGGGATTGGATTTTTACAATAAAGATTATCGTAGTCGATGAAAATGGTAAGGTGAGGGGCAAATGGGCCTTTCAAGTGTGATCACAGATATATAGGAATGACTTTCGAGAAGTGTAAATCTAGTTTTGCATTTTTTTTAAAAGGACTAATGTACATATTATGCTTTGAGCCTTTTTGAACCCAGTTTTGTTATTTTCCCTTTTTTCAAAGCTCTTTTCCCTCAAATCGGATGACGTCATATTTACAAGGCTTCTAGCAGTAGCTATCTCGTTTTTAATCTAAGGTTTACGAGCATATGCATAGCAAATTATTCATAATTCATACTATGCACGTATGCTTCTAAGTAGCTGAATTATGCACTTTTTTATCGGTTTTACTTTAGCAATACTTGTTTGCCTAAGGTGTTGGTCATCCATCGGATGAAGGGACAGAAATGCATACATTTTCCTGGGAAGTTAATTAATTAATTAATTAAAACGTCTAGGCACCTAATTGACCTAATTATTGATTTAATTACCTCGAGCGCAGTAGTGTGACGTGAGCAGAGGGGCAGTGACTTTCCAGTAAAATTACATTTTATTCTTGGTTGGAACATTTGGGTAACACTTTTGTATTGGCCATTATTGGTCCTGTTTGCAAGATTCTCTCGAAGTTTGTTTTCAGAGACTGTCAGAGTCATTGCATTGCATTGCTGATCAATATCTTGTTTTCCCTTAAAACTTATACATACAATTATTAGCAAGTACCTAAGCAATGTTCTGTTTTCGCTTAAAATTGAGAAGCACGGCAGACAGACTGACTGACAAAAGAATTTAATTTCAGTATCAGTGCAGTGATCGTGTTGAAAACAATGGAAAATGTGATGCATGGAGATTGAAAGGAAAGAGTGATAGACGGGTGCGGGTGGTAGACATTTCCAATGTCAAGATAACCTTTGTTTTTATTTAAATTTTTATTTTTGCAATTTCCAGCATTTTTTACAAACTGTATTATTTTTGCTCAATCGATTTCTCAGAGCATTCTCGTCAACTATCTTTTCAATGTTTTGATGGATTGCAAAATGTCAGTTGCTGCTTCTTTCAAGTTGTTTTTCTTGCTGTTGTTATTTTTGAATCATTTGAAATAGAGTAGTGTACCGAATTGCAGTAAGTACTTAAATGTTAAAGTTATTATTACTGTTCCCACTAGTTTTGGTACCTGAGCTATGATTTGTATCTGGTAAATACGTGCCTACCCTAACATTTGTTTTTGTAACTCACTGCTGTGATTTGCATGGTTTGGTTGAGATTGAAAAGTTGACCTTTTTTGCCATTGCTGCAGTGCATTAGTTGTTGTTATTGTGGTGTGTAATCGTTACTGGTTCTGGTTTCTGGTTTAGCTCAGTTTGATTTGGTTTGGCTTGGTTTCTAATTTATTGATATTGCTATTGCAATCCTGTCACTAATCTCATGTTTGGGACTTGGTCGTTTCTACGGATGTAATTTATTGGCAGTCCATCTGGGGAAATTAACATTCTTAAGGATGGCAATGCATGCAGGTGGAAGTTATGTATATCAGTATTTCTTGTCGTAGGTCATCGCATTTTTTTTACGTGCATATCGTCGGTGAAGAAGCATGGTGGGGTAAGTCCGTTACCATAGTTTTGAGATGAACATTGCGCATTGTTATTTGTTCTCCCTCGAATATGTAATTTAGTAGGGAATTTTCTGGCTAGTCTTGTATTGATGTACCTACCATGTATCTTGCGGTTGGAAATAAAAATCAAAGCCAAAGCCAATCAGAGAAAGTTTGTGATAACAGTAACTGTAAAGTGTTAGCCATTTCTGTCTTAATACATAACTGACTGCAGGGCTAGTAGCAAAAAATTTGTAATAAGAGAAGTTATCTTTATTCATAATAAGTATAGAGCACCTATATAATACTGTATCATTTAGGTAGTTGGATTTATTTATAGTGATGGGTCGTGGTAATGAAAGTTGATATTGGTCGTAAATGTTGGGTAGGGTCATAATAATTATTTTATGTATTTTATTAGTAATATTTCATGAGAACATCATTATTGTTTCTGTTTGTCTATAAATAGTAGATGGTAGAGTTACGTATGTACCTATGTATGTACAGTGTATTTCTTATGGGCATTATGCCACTGATTAATTATTCATGTAGACTTTCCCCTACTTGCCATTTTCCATTCACCCATTCACTTTTGGCTTGCAATGCTGTCTTTTCCCCATCCAGTTGTATCTGCTGTGCTTGCCATTGCCAATTCCTGCCGATTTTCCAGGTTCGCCGTTCCATATTATTTTTTTTTGGGGCAGTTTCATGGAATGAGTGAGTTGGGGGAAATTTCAGTGTGCTGTATTGTGTTGGGAAAGCATTAAATTTGCAATGCAGTGGCTCAGTCCACTCCAAATGAGTCATGGGGTTTATATCAAGCGACGGTTTTGGGACAGCGATATTTTGGGGCCTTGCAATTTTGAGGCGAGTGAGTTTGCTGGAGGTTTGATTACAGATATAGGTATGTAGTTTGTTTGTTACATGTTTGACGCGTTTTGAAAATGTCAATTTGGTGTTTTGACACTTTTGAAAGCGTTCTTTCTATGTTTTAGCACTTTTCGAAAACGTTGTTTCTATGTGTTAGCACTTTTTAAAAACGTTGTTTCTATGTGTTAGCACTTTTCGAAAACGCTGTTCATATGTTTTAGCATTTTTCGAAAACGTTGTTTCTATGTGTTAGCACTTTTTGAAAACGTTGTTTCTATGTTTTAACATTTTTCCAAAAGGTTACTACATACTTTGTTTTTAAAACTTTTCTAAAACAGTAGGTAATTTTTGTAACTTTCTTTTCCTAAATCTTAGCTTGATGATTTGACTTTTTTTTGCTTCTGTTTTGAAGGTATTATTCTAAAGTTTTGACACTTTTCAAACACTTTGTTTCCGATTGATTACACGGATACCTTTGATTAACATACGCACCTAGGTATACATACGTATGGGACTGGCGAAATAGGTTATTGCCCTATTCTCAGTGGTACCACATAGTTACTGTAATATCTGTACGGCCCCTTATTGACTTAGTCTTGACTGTCAGGCGTCAGTATATAATAATTACTTAATGCAATCAGTATATGAGAGATACATACATGTCTATGCTTGGATCCTATAATGGAAATGACTCGAGTGTTTTTATTATTGATAGAATCTACTCCCTTCGCTTTGATGACGGGCTTGGCCCGGGTATAATGACCAGTCTGTCTGTCTAATGAGAACACGGTTGAGTTCTAACAATAGGATTGGCTATAGCTGCAAATATCGTCAATGCTGAAGCACATTGACCATTTGCTGTTTCTAAAACTTTTTGTAAAAATTTTTAAAAAAATGGTCTATCTACAAAATTGAAACAAACTACGGATATAGAAACGTAAGTTAAGTATACTTTCCAAAAGGGAAATTTCTTTTTGTGGCAAAGATAGGCCGTTTTGCCTATTCTATTCAGTAGGGGGATGATAGCCTAGGACTACGACTGCTTTTATTGAATTTATGTGTTGCGAATATTGCAAACAAGTTGTTATGGTGAAGTTATTAATATTTCATAGTCCATCCCCCTCCATTACCACCATTGCACTACTGTACAGACAGCTGTGTGAGTCGTAGACAGAAATCCAGTGGCAATTTCAGTGTTTCAGTTGCAATTCGTTGTGGGAATATTACTACTAGTACTTGTTAGTTTATGCTCGTAGTTCCTCTTTGCATTTTTTTTTATTTCCAATGCTATTTGGGCATGGCTGGGGGAAAAGGACGGGGATAATGTTCTTTTAGTGCGAAAACCAATAAAATATAATGGCAGTATGGTTCTAAAGGACATGTGGACACTACCAGCTGTGCATGGGCCTCTGTTATCGTTGCAACAAAGTGCCAAACGACTAGCTACAGTTTTTTAGCCAATGTCTGATTGTGTTTTTGCAAAATACAGTATGGCACGAGTAGTACTTATTGCTCTATCTACTATCAGTATCTACCTACATCCTTGGAACAGAGTTTAAATGTAAAGATTGTATTCGTACTTGCTACACAAAAGTGTGAAAGGTGATCCATTTACACCCTCCCTGTAAATTTCCTTTTGAAAAACTACCAAATGTTCTCTGCATGTTTTTGAATTGGAGTAAAATCTCGGATTTACATGTTTTTAAAATTGAGTATAGTCGTATTTACCTACATGTTTTTGAAATGGTGTCAATTGTTCCACTTGGATGTTTTTGAAATAGTACAAACTGTCATATTTACATACATGTTTTCAAGTAGGGTCGAAATAATCTACCTATTTACTTAACTTGCTTTGAAAATGGTGTGTTTATTTGCTTTACAAAAGTTCAAATTCTCCTTTATAGGTACATGGTTTCAAAAAAGTTGCAAAAAGTAATAGCACTATACAAAAATGGCTTGCATTTACAAAACGCCGGTGTTTGATACAATAGTCAAATTTCGCTAGTTGCCTCCTCTGAAAGAGGTGCTTACTTTAGTAAAATGCCCACAATTAAAAATTGCAATATTAATACTGTTAAAAAGCCTAGATAACTCCTTTTGAACCCTGTTATTTTGTGTGGTCGATGGTTTGTTCTCTGTATTAGTGGAAAGCTATTGAGCATAAAGATGTGTTGCTTCGGGTTTCCTTGAAGTGTGCACAAAGTTTTGTGTGGAGGAATGTTTAACGGGGAAAAGGAACCAGGCTGTCTAGGAGAAGAAGTTCCGGCTGTATGTTCAAAGATCTTTGGATATTCTGTCGAGAATTAAGGAGGACATGAAATGAAGTGAAAAGTGGAGAGATGTACAATAAAAAATAATCTCTGTCGTGGGCCTTGACTAACTTTGTGTGAGTTGTGTGAGAGTTTTCATTTTTATTAGTTCGAGTTGCTTCTTTTTACAATTTCCTTCGTCATTCATCCTTGATGTGGTGCGCTTGCAATTTTGAGTGCAGTTGGCAATATTTTTTTATTTTTATTATGAGTTTGAAAAAGTTCTTCGTCTTAACGACTTCAACTGACTTGCATGTGTCATCATCAGCCCTACTATACGCCTATGTGGTGTAACTGTACAATTGCAATATATGTATGTATGTCACGTGTAGGTCGGGTTTATTTTTCATTTGAGTTTTTACTTTTTAAAAACTTGGACTGCAATATGTTTCTCTGTCTGGCAGTGCAGTGCAGTGGCAGCCTTGCTCTTTTGCTTTTGCAATTTTATGTATACATTTATTGCTTGGGTTTCGGGTTTCGCGGATTTGCAGTTATATAATCTAAATCTAGGCATATAAAATCTGAGGTATAGACAGATTTTCTGGCAGTATACGACTGCACTTATTTTCCCACACTGTAAGGCATAGGTCCCTATCTTGTAGCTCTGTATCCATAAAATATACGCTCAAAGTTTTACATCATGAGGAATTTTATAGCCTGCTCTGTTTTCCTTGGCGACTGCTCAATATCAGTTCAATGTTTCTTCTGGTGACATAGTTTCGTTGAAAATTTAAATTTGCAAAAGTAAAACATTGAGCGTGAGTGAATATATAGCTTTGTTAGTGATTTGTTGGAGAAGATGGGCTGGGATGAAAGTGAGAGATGAGAGTGGAAGACGGGAATAAAATAAAACGATATGACTTTGATTTTGATTTTGCACAGATAAAAATAACATGAACAAGAACCTTGCAATGAGTGTGTTATTGTGTTGTGTGTGGGCTCAAAATAAAATTGAAATCCTATAAGAAGTGCTTTTATGTTTTTTCTGGTCTGGTGATGATGGGGTTCCAGTGCCAGTGCCCTGTTCTCCATCGCCTTGCTTAATATAACGTCAAGTACTACAACCTAGAGCCATCAGACACAAGGTTGGGTGCTAAACTGTTAAGTACTGTTAAGTGTGTGATGTGATATAAGAACACTATACAATTATCATGTAGACATAATTTGTATATTTGTTTGAATCCATGTTACGTAGGTTGTTGTATTTATGTAGTAGCAGACAAAATGTGTTTCGAGCGGAACAAAAACAAATTTGTTGGGTTTGTAGACCCTGAAGACAGTAGACGGGATGCCGTGTTCCTACGCTAAACTGTTTTGGCTGTGCGATAGACGAAGATTTGAAAAGATTTCTTTTTTGGCAGTACAACATATTATTAGAGGGAATATATATATTTTGTAGAGTTGAAAAAAATGTGTAGTTACAAATTATAAGGGCTGGTTTATAATCTGACTGGTTTTGACTAGAAGATATTTAAAGGATAGGTACATACAATATTTTGAATACATTTTTGAAAAGATGCACAAGTATTCATACTAATAACAGATATTGGAACATTTTAGAATTTGCACGCCGAAAACTTTGTTTTAGTTAAAACTAAAAATAAAAAATTGCGAGAGTGCATACCTACGTAATTTCTGAATTATTGTACCTATTGTATGGCTCAACACAAAAAAAGTTAGTACTACTTACTACATAACATAATACGTAATGGCTAATTATAGTTTCCTTAGATACTATCTGGAGAGCTGGCCTATATCTACTATCTATATACCTATATAAAATGGTTCATATGCACTCAATTATATTGGTATGTAACATCCCTAGCTTGAGCATATGTACATATATGTAGTTCGCAGTCAGAGAATTTTATTATAAAACCCAGGACGAGCATGTTAAATGATAAACGATTTGGGCGGGGAAATAGTTTTGAATGAAAGATTTGTAGTGTTTTTCTTGGTGCAGTGGTTGTGGTACGAATAAATGTGAGTTCTGTTGGTAATTATGGGAGTAGTCTTTTTGTATATAAATAATTATACGAGATTTAATTCCCAATCATAGCACAGAGTCGTATAGCGTGTTGGGCCATTTTAAAACGTACCTAATTTCGGTTCTGGTACTGGTGCTGGTTTTTGGCCGAGTCGGCTAGGAGTCCTTTAACCCGTCCTTTGCCGACACTTTTAGCGTAAACAGAAGTGTAACAACTGGCAAGTACTCCGCATAGTGAGTGAGATTGAGAAGGTAATTGATGGCTGTGCATACTCTGCGGAATAGTTTTACTAACAAATCGAAACTGAAGAGGCACAGGGACGGGTTCCGTGTTTTCCTAACAATACAAGTATCATACATACTTGTCTCTATTTTTAACTGTTAATAATAAAGGTTCAGTACGAACATCGCGATCAGTTGTTGCAACTTTTGGAAAACGTGAAAATAGGACATTTTGCATCTTTTCGAAGCATGTAAATACAACATTTTACACCTTTTCAAAAACATGTAAAAAGAGCATTTTCCACCTTTTCAATAAACACGCAAATAGGGCGCAGTAGCACCTTTTCACAGGCTTGTAAATTGAACAGTATAAGGTAGGTATGTACTTCTGCATCTTTTCAAAACATGTAAATAGGACGTTTTACACCTTTTCAAAAACGTGTCACCTTTTCAATAAACGAGTAATTATGACAGTAGTACCTTTTCAAAGGCATGCAAATAGTACAATTTGCACGTATGCCAAAGCATATGTAAATAGAAAGAGTATTCACCTTTTCTAAGCTTGTAAAAAGGGCATTTTATACTTTTAATATTATGTAGGTACTTACTACATTTTTCATTTTACGTTATTCCTTCTAACCATGGTCGGAGATTTGAGCTGGAGCTTGTAATTTAAAAACTGGTCATTTTGCTTCTTAATGAACGTTTGTGCAGAGTTTTCTCCGGTGCGTGAAAAGACATGAGCCGTTGGTTGTTATGTGTGTGTGTTTGTGTGGGGCGTAGCTGAGGGTGTTAAATGTGATGCTCTGACTCATGGTTTAATAGTGTCTACTTTAAGAGTAGAAATAGAACATTATTTTCAGTGGAGTTTCGAGTTTATTTACAGTACTTACCCTCTGCTTATATAATTCCATCCTTTTTGGCTTTAGCTTTGGTTTGCTAAAAGCTGAATTTCATTTTGGCACCACTTTCCCTCACAATCCCTATTACCCACACTACCATAGGAAAACTAACTTTAGCACCAACACTATATCTTAATGTAGAATCTCTGGGTATAGTTTTGCTATATAATTATCTTTACGAAAATATGCTCAAAGGGGAAAAATCTGCTTGCCTACCTCAATCCAGAATTACTTGAACTCTTCTGACTGCGAAGAAACATCTGACTAGTGAGGAAGGGAGGATCGAGGGAAGGGCCCTAGTCGTGGTGAACGTGAACGTGTCAACGTGTGTAAATAAAATACGTGGAGTAAACCACAAATTAAATTGTTGGGGACGTTCATAAATGAGGTTGGGGATTTTTCAAAAGGGAACTGGATGCTGGCTTTTCCTCTTAGTACATATTCCTTTAAATTGAAAGTTGAATTAGCCAGCCTTTCCCTTTTTTGCAAGCGTAATTAATGGAATGCCCCTTAGCCACGACCGACAACGAAGGGAATGAACGAGACGGAATGAAATGAAATAAATTTAAGGAGAACAGATTAGAGAGAGACGCAGGGAGGCAGAACAAACACGAATTGGCGACACGACCGTCCTTTACATTTCTTGCATTGTGCCTCATGATTGTGTTTACCAATATGTATGGTCCATATGGAAGAGAGAATACAACCGAAAGTTCACTCCATTTAATTGTGACATAATGAGTTTAATATAAAGTGAATTATTCCTTCCACGTTTTAACGTATTTAGTTAGCCTGGAAGCTCAGACGGATGGGGCAAAGCCCCGTGAGCGTAATTAAATGAAACGTGTGGGTGTTTGCGAGTCTGCTGTGCCATCGGTATCGGTGTTGTATTTTAAATCTATCTGTACGTGTATAACGCACAATTCTTCTAGAAGACTTGCAACTTTTACTCTAAAGCATGACGTATCGATTTTGTGTAATACTAATGTGTGAAACTGAAAAGATTTTTGATCCAGTTTTTTATTTCAATTAATTGCTTGAAAATAGAATAGATTTTGCACCATTTTCAAGACAGTATTGTTTAGTGTGGTAGTTGCCTCATGTTGCTTCTTAGCCGACAAAATAAATGTCCGCCTTGAAAATAGGTTGTAATTGCATCTAACAATAGCGGGGTTGATTTAATGTGTTTTTGTTCTTCATACAAGTTGTAGTAGGCTTGCAGATAAGTAGACGTGTCTGAGAGTAGCCGTAGCCATATACACTATATTGAGACATGTCTTTCTGTATACATACCTAATTGGATTGATGAGTTGGCTGAGATGGTAATTTAATTACGGTAGGTTAGTTTTAGTTGGCTTTGGCTAGTATTGATGTCCATCTCTATTTTATTCGCCCTTCTGCTTGGAGAACCAGTACGAGTATTCTGAACAAAAACCTCAATAGCCATAACCAAACCAGACTTAACCACTTTCGCACATTACAATTCCAGTTCTTTGGCTTCCTTTCGTTGCCCTGTGAATGATATAATAAGTGGTTGCTTGTCCTTTGAAGCGTCCCCTCTTTATTTTATTTAACTATTTAATTTAAAGTCAGCTGTCTCTTTCATCCCTTTTACTGTAGTGTAGTTGCTGAGGTACTGTGTGACTTGGGATTTGCGGGCAGGGCATTTTGATGCTTGTACCTCAAATTGTTATATGTAATTTGCTCAAGTCGTAAAATTCAAATTGAAGTCTGCACCATTCACGATTTCCTACATGTGTGCAGTAAAGATCGTGCTAGTTTAAGAATGTGTGGAGTGTAGTAGAGATGCATGGAAATATTATATTTATGAAGAGAGTTGCTTAATTGAGGTAATCGCCAACATAATCGTCGTTACATGGGATGAAATTAGGGGCCCTGCAAATATTAGGGGACATGGAAATACTTGCATGAAAGAGACATAGGTAATTTTCAGTTTCTGTACGTACCTGAATAGGTAGCTTGACGTCTGACGTCACATTTGAAAGGCTCCTTACGATTTGGCTTTTGCTGTTAAGATGACTGTGCGTATGCCTTCATTATAAAAATGGTTTGCAAAATTGTGTTTGGTACATTTTAAATTTAAATGTTCGATCGTAAAGTTTGAATTATGCATATCGTCCAAGCGTCGTAGGTTAGCGTAGTAATTGTTGAGATAGGACGGATGATCATGATTTTATAGGAGGCTGTATACAAGAAAGAATCTAGGTACTTAATGCCTTCTACTGATTTCTGTTTATTTTTTCGCTTTATATTTTACTACTCTACTGTAGCCTGTCATTGTCTTGCGATTGGGATTGTAAATTACATTTTATAGTTTTTCATTTATTCTTCATCTTAATACTCTGATTTTACAACTTTTAGTTCTTGGAATTTTGAATGTCGTCTAAGTTTTATGAAGCGCATGTGTGGTACATTGTAATTAAACTTTGTGTACTACGCGATTAACTAAAGGTTTTTTTTTATTTCTCCGTCGCATTTGGGCAGGAATTGCTAGTAGGTAGATAAAATGCGTTTAAGAGCTAAATTTTAAATGGCTTACTAAGAAGCTAAATAGGATGATTTGTTTAAGTGGAAGTAATTAATTCTCGAGTATTTGACAATGAGTGAGTGTGGGAGAGAGATAATTGTAGTGGTATAGCCTTACTTTCCAAGTTGCAAATCAAAATGACGTGTGTTTAGCAATACATTTGATATTATATATTATTTCTTACGGCGTAGCTTTTGAAAAATAGTTCAACTTAAAGGCAGGCGTGCATTTTGTTTTTTGCATTAAATGATTTTTAGCATCTCGCATCGTAAATCGTAATAATGTGCAATGGACTTTATTTTTCGTCAGAAAACCCTTTCGTCAGTTCTTTAGAAAAATATTACATATCACAGCTGTCTACGTCAAATTCTTACTTATCTCTGCGGCTCCACAACGCTTTGTACATAGACCTCACATCCTTGCGTGTAACCACACCACGACTGAATAATTTGTGAATGGACATGGATAAGCGTAATAAAATTCAGGCGTACGTGGACTGAGATGAAATTAATTAGTGAATTAGCTGGAATTGAACTGGTTGGTTTGTGTTGAGTGTCTTGGCTTCGTTCGTCGTCGATTCGTCTTACTGTGGCTCAATCATAATCGTAATGTGGACTGCGACTGGCAGCAGGTGTCCTTGGATTATCTTGATAGTCTTTTATAAAATTAAAAGTTTGTCTCTCCGTATCAATTATCCCTGGTTCCTTTGTCACTTGCGTCGTGTCATTAGTCGTTTGGCCGCTCATGTTCCACTTTGCTTGTATTTCCTGACCTTCGCATCCGTTAAGTAGGAGTGTAGGAGCAATTTACTTTGTTACATACAATGATTCAAGAACGATTGCAGAAGCTTTTACTTTCAGTGATGGATGAGCTAGTGCGGAGTAGGCAAATATGTATTTGTGCACTTAAATCTGAATTGGTGTATGCATTAGTTGGATGATATGCACTCTAGAAAATTGATTGGTATGGAGTTTGAAATGTGCAAAATGAAGTACCTACCTATTTGTACTATTTTTGCATCTTCAATTTGGTACAAATGGCTTTCAATCCATTTCAAGTCAATTTTGTAGTTTTTAAAATGTTTTATTATATAGTAAGTTTTGCCGTCTTAAAATGCGCCGTCCCTCGGTTTATTTTGCGCTTTCTAAAATGTACTAAAAGTAAGCTTGCCTCTTAAAAATATGTTGTTTCTACATTTGGCCTGTTTTGAAAATGTATTATTACTAAGTTTTGCCTTTTTTAATGTGTTATTACTAAGTTTTGCCTTTTTTAATGTGTTATTACTAAGTTTTGCCTTGATAAAAGTTTTGTGTTGGTGAATTAGCCTTTTTTTGAAAGGTGATGGTAGGATTTGCGTTTTTTGAAATGTATTAATTAATCAGTTTTTGCAATGTTAAAATAAAGGGTTTAATATATTTGGAAAATATTTTGTACTCGATACGATTACATTTTCCCAAAATGCCTGTATGTTTCTGTTTTGCCTTTTTGTTGAATTGTGTTGTGTATTAATAAGTTTTGTTTAAATCGATTCAATTATTACCTTTCAATTTTGAACGACTAGAATTTTAAGATAATATCTAATATCTGCATTACATTGAACTATAAGATGGAACATTCCTCGGCTCCTATAATTCTATAATTCGTTGTTTGTTTCAACTCCGTTGACGCTGTAAAAGTGGAAGGAATATGACTGGATAAAATTAATTTATTACACAATTGACGAGCACTCAGCGGAGGTATGCACACTTGTCTGTAGTGTTCATCTTCTTACATAGTTACATTGATTACATTGCTATGGGTGTTTCACAAGTTTGTTGTTGTTGTTTCTGTTCGAGCACTTGTTTTGTTTATGAGCATATTAGGCGGGGACCGGTTCAAAATAACGAGGCGTGCATACCAAGTGTACAGGATACACTCTGTACTTACCTGCTTTCCCATTACCTAGGTATTCCTTAGCCTCTCTATCGGTACAGTCTGCACTAATATAAATTCTCATAAAAAAACACAAAAAGTACCCAAAAAAATCCACTTGTTTTAGTTGCCCAAGATGAGGGAGTTGTTGAACATTGTAGGTACAATGTATGTAGGTACCTACCTACATGCATGACACAATTAATTAGATATTCGTGTTTCCAAGAAAAACAAGGAAGGATGGAATGCGAAATGGTGGTTGGAGAGGCTATTGGTTCTGGATGGCATTGTGTGGTAGATTGCGATATTAATTTGAGTCCAGGATTTTGATGTCATTTCTTCCAAGTTGGGATTTTATAAGAGTGATGCGATGGGGTAGCATTTGAAATTGGAATTCTTGTCTTCCCTTTTTCACCTTGAAAGTTTCGTTGACTTTGATTTTAACTTTTCCCTTCGCTCACGCGTCCTTTCGTTGAACCTAAATAAAGATATGACAGAAATACCTAGGGAGTCAAATAACTTCGTATTGATAAGAAAAGGCGAGGGGACCATCACAATCACATATTATTATGTGTATACAAGTCTATTTGGGTTGGGGCAAGCCTTTTTAAAAAAGGCTGTTATTTACATTTACATTTGTAAAAAGTAAAAGACACAATATTCTATTCTCTTAAAAAAGCATAAAATACGATATTTGCCTTTTCTTAATCAAATCTGGAAAATATGACACTCAACTTTTCCAAAAGTGTAAAAAATAATGGATTTACATGCTTTCAAAAAATGCAAAATATTGTCCCTCGTTTACTTTAAAGGGGAAACTGTATACAACTTTTCCGAAAATGTAAAATGTGATATTTACACCTTTTAAAAAACAGTAATGAGTGAAATGTCCCTACACAAATACCTAGTAGAACAGCTAGCGCTGTTCGATTAAAAGCAGTTTTCAAAAAGTACTTGGCTTCGGCCAAATGGCAATTTGGTATAA
>JAQFZC010002488.1:0-22847 GCA_034695205.1 Dicyrtoma fusca | reverse complement strand
CATGGTTGGTTGTGCACGCTTTAATTGGACATACGTACATACTAACTTACTCTTATAATTGATATTAACAAACATTATATATATTCTCTTGGATCGTATTAAGGAAAAAATATTTATTTTTTTATTAGTAGCTGCTACCATTTTAATGATTTGGATGATTTTACTGGCTTTTATGTGGTGCTCCAATTGAAAGAAAAGTAGCTATTTTTAAAACACTTTGATCAACTAATAATAAGACGTGACTCATATATTTTTTCTGTAATTAATGGCTCAAGCCTCCAAGTCACAAGTTAAAACAATACATATTTGCTGTGGTACGTGATTCGTTGTAGGTACTTCAGTTCATAGTTAGTTCAGCCGTGTATGTGGATGCCGGTTAGAGGTTAGAGCTAATAGCATCAAGTTAGACATAACTAATATGCATTATGATGTGATCTCAGGGTCATCAAAAGTCGTTGCGGTGAATTTCCTGAAGGAAGCGAAGTTGTTGGAAATTTTGGATGGAGAGACCTTACCGTTTACAAGCCCACTCCAGGTGGTCCTAGGAATTATTCAACCCTTCATGCCTTACCGGAAATGAAAGGGCTGCCTGCTTCGTACGCTCTTGGTTGTATGGGAATGCCGGGGTAATTTTTCTGGAATTTTATGTACCTATTTATTATCCACGAATTAGTATGAAATTACGTATTGAACTGACGTGATTTGAAATAACGACCAGTTGGTACCCACCATCTTAACGATAGGTCGTCAGCGATCAGTTATCCTGCTGACCAGTGCAGTGTGATTGAATGTGATTAGTGAGTTAAATCTGTACATTACAACTAGTTTAATTTTATAACATAGGAACACAGCATACCATGGCTTTCTTGATGTATGCCATCCCAAAGCTGGAGAAACGTTGGTGGTGTCTGCAGCGGCTGGTGCTGTTGGAAGTTTAGTTGGACAGATAGGGAAATTAAAAGGTTTAAGACGTGTTTATGCAATTGCTCACATTTGCTGCATCCCAATTAATTTTAAGAGCAACTCTTATCACAGATTTAATTTATAACACGTTCAAAATCGTTCGATTCAAAATAATTGCGAATTATGTATGAACAGGACTAACTGTAGTCGGGTTTGCTGGTAGTGAAGATAAAGTTAAGTGGCTAAAAGATGATCTTAAATTCGATCAAGCGTTTAATTACAAGAAAGTTGATCTTGATAAGACTTTCAAGGAGTTCATCCCTCAAGGAATCGACTGTTATTTTGATAATGTATGCTATTTTTAAAGACCTTACAGGCTTTCAATAGTGTTATAGATTGTATAAAAAATTATTCATACAATTTTAGGGAAATTGTGTTACTAAATTGTGTAATATCTATTTTTTAAAGGTGGGTGGTGAATTTGTATACCATGTCGTGCGCAATATGAATGAATTTGGTCGTATATCACAGTGTGGCTCTATTTCTACGTACAACAAAGAGCTTCCGAAGGATCAGCTTATAATAGGTTAGTCTTTGACATAATACTATAGTTTCGTTAATAAAGATCTTACAGTTATTTAGCTATACCTTTCGTGCACCCGTATTTCCTATAGGCAATGTCCTCTAGTTTAATCCACAAAAAATCGTACTTGCATTGAATGTAAGAAAAAGTGGACACCAAACACTAAACCACAATGTACTTTCTATTAAATCCTGTAAAAAATTTAGAGCCATTTGATTACCTCAATTTCCGCTTCAACCAACTTAAAATGGAAGGATTTAACGTTCGCCGTTGGTTTGATTGCTGGTTCGACGGCATTAATCAAATCCGAGATTGGATATTAGAGGTTCGCGGTTTGATTTTTACCAAACTATTACATAATTTAATCAGTATAAAAATAAATGCCTAAATGCCATGTTCTACGTTTCTGTATGCATAGGGCAAAATCAATGTACAAGAAACAGTGACGGATGGATTTGAAAATATGCCTCAAGCTTTTATTGATTTGCTCGAAGGCAAGAATGTTGGGAAGCAAATAATTAAAGCTTGAAACTCCGCAATGAAGCACAAGTTTGTTTCTACACAACGTGTTCCTCGGAACCTTCTGAAAGCGAGTACCTCCTGTATGCTGCGTATTGAGTTTACTGTGTAAAAAAGTGTTAATGATCATTATTTTCCAAATAAATCGAAATAAAGATGTAATTTTATCACACTTTGCTACTTTTCCAAACCTTTACTGGGATTCAGTGAATCGTGCGATTACCTTAGTTAGTCTGTATCTGTATATCTACATACACAGTTTTGTATTCTGATTGCATAACGAATCGGTGTGTCATTATGGAGACTAATTATAGCAGTTCATGCTAATATTTACAAATGCAACATACCTAAATACATGTATGTATTTGTATTATATCTGTATACAAGGCAAGAGAATAATTTCCCCTCCAACACTGAAAAGTTAAGCTCGAGTTGAACAGAACTCGCTTTTGAATGAAATTAGAATACCTTTTGATATACATCTTTCTTGTCAGAAAGGGACCGTCAATTTACACTTAAACCATTATACGTAAATCCCGACTACTGTACACTGTACTGGCTGTACTGACTGCTGTCATTCTTATTATCAATTTGCGTCTGCATCTTTGTAGCACATCTACTGTCTACAATATACATAATAATATAGCCTGATGTCTGATCTGTGAGTATGATCCTGATCCTTGGCCTAACTAGATTCCATTCCATCCATCTAGAATTGTCAGCAGTAGTAAACAAAGTAATTATATCGGTATTACCTACTTGTACTTAATTTATGAATTTTAAGTGTAATGATCACGAACGTTTGCAACTTACAAGCCAAGCTTTAGAAACGAAATAATACGAACGAATGCATGAAAAGAAAAATGCAGCAGTAACTTGCATTTGCAATATTTGCATTACACAAATATACATAAGTACAGATCTAGCTATAGCTATAGCTGTAGCGTGATTGTGATTCTGAGAATTATGTTTATTTGTGCTACCTGTACAGCTTAAAGCTTCTAATTTAAACATTAAATTCCTGGGCCCATCAGAGAGATTAGAGCTGAAGTAGTTGAATAGAGTTCTGTCCCTGTCACTAAGCTAAAGCTAAAAGTACATTGTACAGAATAATATTAGCCTTAGTGTCAGTACTTTGAAAGTTTCAAAGCACGCACGTACCTTATGCTGCTATATTTAATTCACATGCATTGTATTTTGTATTTTTTTTTGTACAGCTGATGTCGATGTGAGAGCTGAACTGACTAACTGGCTATACAGAAAGAAATTACAGATCTATACAGATCATACAGATACAGATACAGTCTCAAGTCCACCGTTTAAAGAAGATAGATCACTGAAAAAAAAAGTGAACAGCCAACCTATTCGTGTTGTGCATCTGTCTGTAACACATTGTATTCCATGTCCTGGTTTGTCCGTAGTTCTTTGCCCTTCATTTAAAATCAAAAGGAAACTACTGTGACAGATCATTTTGCTCCAAGATAATACATACTCGTATTATTATGTGTTATGAGTCATCTCATCTGTAAAGATCTGTAGTTGTGTTTAACGTGAGTAGAACTGACTACTGGTGTGTTTATTGGTGTCTTTTTAGTTGACGAAGCAATTTATATAAAATCAGCAATTTTTTTTGAATTATTTACTTAACTACAGCTCCAAAATTACAAACTGATGCATACTAAAAACCTGTCAATGGCAATAACCATTATAAATGGTTAATTTAGGGTTGTGAGAGTGCCCTTGTGTGATTAACTATTTAATTCTATTTCAATAGTTAAGTAAGTGGTCGTGAGGAATTCAATTTGAAATTGAACATGGGTTAATAGTACATAGTACCAGTAACAGCTAATGGTTTGCCTGTACATTTTAAAATTCGTATAAATTATCGTATTAATTCATTTATTTTTTTTACTGTAGTTTCCTTATTTATGCTATAAACAACAACAAATTGCGGCGCGCGAGTACGGACACTGACTGCGGATGCATTTAAGTTTGTCAGTGAAGTTGGTTTCGTTGTGTCTTCGTTTAGCATCAAAGTTGTATAAATGATAAATAGTTATTATACATTTAAATATAAAGATACATACGCAGATTAGATCATAGAGATATACCTAGAGAATTTAAATCCTTAGAATCGAATCGAATGATAATTCTTTAGGAAGTGTAGAAAGTCAAAAGTGAACCGAAAGCCTTCGCAATCGCAACTTTTATTGACAGATTGACAGTCCAAAGTCCATAATTAAAAGCTGTCATTTGTTGCATTTTGATACTGATTTTGATACTGCGTTCTACATAAAACCTGAACAAAGGCTTATTTGGATTTTGGATTCCAGAACTAGCGCTATCATAATAAATAATAAAGGAAGAATCGCTTAATAATTATATCAATCACTACGTACTTACATAAAACTAGTGTTACTGTTAAATGCAACCAATTAAGTTGAAAAAAAGTGAGTGAGGGGCACTAATATTAACGGGCAGACTGGAAGATGTTTAGCGTGGAAATCACATCCGCGATAAGAGGACAGAATAACTGACCTATTTTTGGAGAGTGCCATTAGAGTTTATTTGCACACTAGATTTGTATTTTTGTACTCGGTTACGCAATACTGCTACTTCGCACTTACAATGGAAACGTCAAATATTAACTCCAGTTCCAATAATATTAACCACAATGAAGTGAACGGTGATGACAATAGCATGACCGATCAGCACAATGTTAGAATCCCCATCGTGGGGTTTGAGGTTATGGACGAAAGAGCCAGGTTCACTGTGAGTGTTATTTTTTATTGTCAAAAACAAAATTTTGATCATGTACGTATGCAATGCTTCTTATTTGATTTTTGATGATGTGAATTATCCTATTTGTTTTGTGTCTTTAGGTGTTCAAACTGAAGATTGAAAATGAAAAACTTGGCGATAGCTGGCTTGTCTTCAGACGATACACGGATTTTGTTCGACTGCATGGCAAGGTGCGTTGGGGATTTGTGATTTAGATAATTTGGCAGAAATAAATTCATTCTCTGTTGTACATATTGTGTATAGGTATAGGTATATACTTACTAATGAATGATATTCGTGTTTTAGCTAAAAGAAGAATACCCCGCGTTGCATATTCCCCTTCCGCCAAAGGTAGAACAATTTGGAAACGTTGACTTACCTTTCTTAGATGTTAAATAATAATATTAATGTTAATGTGAAAAACATTTTTGAAGATTTTAATTCTGTTTTACTGCTTTTGAAAGAAGCGATGGATTGGCAACAACTTTGAAACTCAATTTCTTGAAGACAGAATGAAAGGATTGCAAGCATTTGTAGACTCAGTGTTACTACTTCAGCCAGATTTGACCCAATCTCCAATAGTTCGTGAATTCTTTTGCTTGGACGAACCCCCAATATATCATGAAAATTCTGATGAAACACGGGTACACAATCTTTTTTACGTCCGCCAATTTTGTATACAAGTTCACTGAACATGGACAAGCTTAATCTAATTTAATTTTGTAATGATGACATGAATTGTTTATTGATAGAATGTTAATTTGTTCATAGTCAATGTTTGGTGCTGTGGAAGACAACATTATGCATCTGAAGCAGCAGCTGAGTGAAAAAGACTTAGAAATTGAGATTCTGAAAACCGAACTGGCCATGCTTACAAACCAGCGTGAAACTTTCCTCAAGTGCACAAAGTAAACTATATTGCGTTCGTTTAACAAAACTTTTATTTTAACATTTTTGAACTCTCAAAATGGGAAGCCACTAATGCTTTACATGATTGGCAATCAAAACCTTGTTTATTTTGGGTCATTTTTACGGTTTAATATATTTAGTTTGCATCATGCACGAGCATGAAATTAATATTCTTTTCGTAACAAGCAGGTCCTGCCGAAATTGCAGCCAACGACTGTCATTTATTTCAACCCCATCACCAGAAAATATGAATTCAACTTCGGCAACAGAAAAGTCCGTTACGCCAGCAATGCCTTCCAGAAACCTTCGGTCTAGCTGCAGTGGCAGTGAACAAAGCTCTTCCAACAGTAGTCTGACTTCTAACGATAAAAGCTTACAAAGTAGCCCCAAGATAACGTCAATCAAGGAATCCTCGCCTAAAACCAATGGAAACCTAAAATCTGTGATCAAACAAGGTGCTAATGAGAATTTCGCACCCCGTCTATCGTCCGAAATCAATTCAGATCCAAATAGTGCAGTCTTTGTGAAAAATAACTAATTGCACCTCCAACTAGTATTCATAATTATGAAGAGAAAGCCGTTGCTGTGTTTATTCAAGAACTAGAAATGGCTTAATTAGCATTCTCGATAGGTGTCGGAGCGCACGGATCAAAATTAAACTTTTGTTTGTACATAGCAGCTAAAACTCTATGCATTTTCCCACTAGTATCTTTTAAAACAGCTCTGCTACGGCATAATCGATTCATTTTATGTAACACCTGGATAGAACACAGCGCTTTGTTTTTCGTGTCAAATAGGAGTACCATTTCTTTCGTAAGATTGTTTTTGCATAATAATGAATTTTTCGTAGGCCGCTGTACTACTCCCTTGTAGTAAGAAGTTTTAGTGTTCAACCTGTGTACCTAATTATTTAGCTCCAGTACAAGCAGTTATTGCAATAAAACAGTTTACAGTTTATACCATTAAACTCCCATCTTAAGTATTAATCTTTCAGGGCATTTACACATAAATTGTATGTTCTATTTTGTGATGGAAATAGAAATAACAACAATATTATTTTTTAAACTAACGGAAACTAGTTTGAGTTTGTAAGCATGTATTATTTAAAATATTTATTTGTTTAACTTATTTAATTTCGTATCGTACGTGCAAATAACTGATACTAGTTGCAACTTATTTTAAAACATTTCGGTGAATAATTTTAGTTCAAGCAGTTGTAGAGCGTCTCGACTTATTACAGAATTCTCCCATCCTTACCATTAAAATATAGTACATACCTATGTATATACTACATACTTTCGTTTACTTAATGCGATACACACACAAAATGTAAAACAAATTAATTTTACTATACGGCAATATTAGTGTATAGTTTCTTTAAGCATCACGTGTTTAGTTGTAAAGGAACTGAACCGATCCTAAATGCTAATTTCTAATTTATTTTAATTATTTTTCTTTTATTTAATCTAATAATAACGAGGAACATACTTACAGTGTAAGTATCTATGTATACTAAAAGGATAACTTTATTTTGCCCTGCATGTGCTATTATAACCGTGTTAATTAATGACGCCATTTCTATTTTCGCATAATATATATTCACTATAAAATTAGACCTAATCTGTTGAATTTTAGACGTGTTTCTTTCTTTCGCTATGTATTACCACTACTCTCGCAAAAATCTATAATATTCATCACGTTGACAGTGATGTCCGTTCCGTAAACAGACCCAATACCATGCCCTGTGCACAGGTGCATATTTTGAGAACTTGTGTGTACATTTGCTTACGAGCTTCAAAATAATTTGAAGCCTTTTTAGCAAATTTTCAGTGTTGTTTGCATGAAAGTGATTTTCGTGGGCCGTTTTGTATATTAATACAACATCCTGAATGTGTCACACTGAAGAGCATAATAAAGTTGTATGAACTTAGATTGCAGTGAAATATTCAAAACTGTTTCTAACTTTAGGTTTTTTAGCAGTTGATACAAAAATTGTTCTTCAAAAGTGCAGTGAATTCTCCTATCTATAAGAAAGGAATTTCGTTCTTTGCGTCGTCAGTGCGAACGAAAATGAAATGGAAAAATTGGCAATGCACAAAAATATTTGTGCATTGTATTTTAGTATAAATGTAAAATGTATTGCTATTGCAATCGTGCAACCGTGACTGACCGAATAAAATTTTTCTCTAAACCTACTAATTTATACATCCCTAATATCTCTTTGTTGTACCTGCATGCATTTTATTTACATTTTAAATGCAATCATAAGGATGGTTAATTTTTTCACAAATTCTTCAACAAAAATACTTCAAATACAAAAAATAGGATGTAAGACAGGATCACTAAACTCAGCAAATGCAAAATACCTATGTATACATTCACTTACTTACACATTGTTTGGGAAAACGAGGTTGTTCAAATTAGTCTCGGAATAATTTATGATTATAGAAGTTTAATTTTATTTTGGACGCTGTTGTGCAGCTCCAAAATACTGTAGTTGTAGCTGGAAGCTAGAACTAACAATGATTTACAGACCAATATTGCAGAAATGTTTGATAATTTCCCACGAAACAACCAAACAACGCATTTTTATTTTTAGCCATACAACAGCCACAGACAATTCACTTACTTTCCGGATTCTGGGGTAACAACTATTGTTAGGATTTTATTTCTTTGGATTTAAATATTCGCTTAAACAAGCTGTTCTTTTTGGTTCATGTACTAACCTAACTATATTCATGCTCAACTTGCTTTGTATACATACTGCAAGAGTACAAGATTGAGTGTCAGGATTAAAAAGATTTCTTTCTCATTCGTTCCGAATCTTTAGAAATTCGTTTGTTGTTTTCAATTTGTTGTACAAGCGATTAGGGAAAACAGAGCGCAAAATTTGATAATAGCACTAAGAATCCAGAACGTCCAAGGATTATTTGTAGCATTAAATCCTAAATAAATAATGTACCTTTGAACCTACCCTCTTCGAATTACAAAAAAATAACACGATAATTAAGTACTCAAGTGTCGGTATAATTTAACGCAAAAAACTATTTTCGTAATTAATGGCCCAATATGGTCGTCAAATACATTATCTTAACGAAAATGACGAGGGGATTACTGATATGGAGCTGATTTTTGAGTTAAATCTTTGAATTTTGAAATTTTTCGAAAAACGTTGAAAAAACATGAAAAAACTAACTTTGCATGCACAAAAGTTGGACTACAATTGAATATATTTTGACCTCTTTGAATAGTTTCTATTCTACATGCGATTGTCTTTTACATGTTACATCTTATTTGGATTTGAGTAACCGGTCAGCATTTTATTTTGAAAATTTTTGGTTTTTAAAAACTCGTCCGAGCTAACCAAGTTCTTATATAAATTGGGATGAAATGTATCATAACGCTTTATTTAAGTATTAAAAAATAATATTCGCACCACAAATACTATAGCTGAATCATTTACTGTACTTAGGTAGGCATATTGTGGTATTTTAAGGCAACCGCTATAAGTATTTAGAAATATGTTTTATTATGTATGTGAATCAGAGTATTTATTTCAAAAATACATAATTAAGTCCTATAAAAGTTTCGAAAATCACACTTAGACCAGAATAAATCTCGATATTTCCAACGACGGCAAAACCAGATGGTGACTTCACAAATATATGAAAATATGAAGTATGTAGGTAAAGTACCTTCTAAACTAAACAAGAAGCTACAAGTGTGGAAATCACCGAATTCCAAAGATTCAGTTCATTTTGATAATTTTAAAATAATCTCTCTACATACTTATGATAAGATACAAATTATGAACGTCTGTACGTATGGTTTGCTTTCTTTCACAAATAGTACAATCTAGCAAAAAAAAATGAGGCTCCAACTCAAAAATTCATTGTAAAATGGAAACTATGCAGACAATGGAGTCATGTTGCCCCTCAATTCATTCCATATTACCACTACTACATAGTATCAAATAGTTTACCAGGTCGCGGCCGTCCAGAGAATGTGAATACTTATTTACAAAAAATTAAAGTTGATGTGGTTGTAGGTGTTTTTATCTCATGTATTTCCACATCTGTAAGCTCAAGATTTAAAAACAAAATACAATCAAAACTGGCTAATCAACTACATCTGTGTCTCAGCTCAGTGCTAGTCCCAGTGCATATGTACGTACATACATAGGTACCTATGTACATATGTATAATGCCTTGTTTGTTATCATGTAAAGTATTTGTATTCACTAAGAAGTCAGAAGCATTGAAATTTTGCGTCTCTCACAGTTTTTTTCATCACAAGCAAAGCACAAACACCTACCTATAATAAATTGCTATATGCAGTTTATAATGAACACTATGCTAAATAAATAAAGCAAAAGAGCCTTTGCCTGGTTTCTTCACTGTAGATACAGGCTATCAGAATAAACGGCAGTACAAACGAAAGGTGGGATTTGTGGGATGCGTTCTCCATGTGTTTCTATCTGTACTTACGTATTTACAAAAGAGATCTTACCCGCTGCCCTTACCTAATGATTTGTTTTGGTTTCTACCTACCTCCCTACCTCGTGTAAGCTTCGATTTATCATACTGTTTCTTAATTCCTGTTGTAAAATGGGGGAGGTGGACTTTTGTTGGAAAGTTGGAAGTGGAATTGAAATTGAAAATATAAGAAAAAAAGATCAATCATGGCATCTCCAAGGATTTCCATCCATCTGCTACGAAATGTGTCCATACATTATAAGAACATTGCATTTAATTTCCCGTGTACAAAAAATTGATATAAGATGTGAGAATCAAGAATTTAATGCTGAGACAATGCCAAATTTTTTTTAAGAGTGAAAGTAGGCCTTGCTTTGTGCGTTGTATTATCTGTGTACACAGTCTGTACTGTACTGTACTGTGAGAGAGTACATAGTAGTGTTCACGTTGACTCGTAATTTTTTCTTGTTGTGAATGATCGTATCAATCTGAGATTGGAGCAGTGTGCAAAAATAATATCGAGTACTTGGAGACATTTTAGAACGTAACATGGAGTCTCAATGTTTCTGAATCTGAAGCTGAATTGGCAGATGATGATGATGATGATCATGATGGGCATGCTGACGTACATACGTACATAGTATAGTAGGTATAATAGTAGGTCGGTGCTGTGTGTTATTATTGCAGCGGATATCTTTAGTCGCACTTAGACCCATAGTACAGTTCCACCGTTCAACTACCGGCACAATGCTTTCAAATGGTACATTTCCACCCGGATTTCCAAGACAAGTTAAGGGAATACGAATACACTACACATTATTTACAGGTCTATTAATAATTACCTACTTGTATAAATTATTATCAAGTTGCAGTAATAATTTCAACTTTGGGACTCTTATCAATAGTACACATGGACACAATTATTGGAAATGTTTGCCTAGTCATAACAAAAGTAGACAGAAATATTAAATAATTGACTAAAAGTAAAAATAAAATGTAATGAGCTGTTGTCGTCAACGTTAGCGTCATCGTGTAAAAAGTTGATAGTAAAAAATAAGCACGCAAGTTTAAATTCGTTCGGCCATGCAAAACAATTTCAATTAAATATAATGATGCTAGGTTGGACTCTCCACTTTCCTCCAAAAGTTTTCCAATTTAAATCCTTGTAGTATCTTATTATTGTCATATTTTCTTCAGATTTTGTAATAAATAACAAAAATCTATTTTCAGTTCGCTGTTTACTGTTTCAGCTTCCTTTCTTACTGTATCAGTTAAACTTTGTCAGAATATGATTGGCAAGAAAGCTTTGCATTGTTGTAGGACCAGAAATAAATCAAAGGTCCTATCCGACTACTGATACACAAGTACTAGGTACATATATCTGATGAGTGGCTCCGTTTCCGTTGGAGCCTACTGTTAACTTAGTAAGACCATATAAAAAACCCGATTCGTAGTAGCTGGATTGGAATTGAAAAAAGTAGAATTCGAAGCGCCGACTTGCTGTTGCTTTGGCTTGGCTTTGATATATTCGTTAGCTCAATGGAAACCAAGCATGCGCTTATGTGGATTACCACAATCATGAAATCTTTTATGTGACCTGCACTTGCAGCACAATTTTACTAGCTTGAGTAAATAACCCGGGTCAGTAAAACAAAGGCAAATCCTCAACTTTTAACTCTCTCTCTCTCTCTCTCCTCATCCCCTCTACAAAATTATTGCAAAATGAAGCACAATAAGTCGATTAGCACTCCCGGTCTAAAAATAAATTAGGAATTCAGGATCAAAATCACACTACGACCCATTGTACTGTATTAAAATACAATCTGCACAATGAAGTTACCTTATATTTTAGTTCGGTAATAATTTATTAATAATTACATTGAGCCTTTTGTTGTTTGCCGGTTCATTTAGCAAGTACATAGCACATAATTCAGTACTACAGAGTAAAGGCAATTCCACAGACAGAGTACGGCTCTGAATCTATCCTTTTTTATTGTCTGTTTTGACGACGACAAATTTATTAGGACAAACGCTCCATGTGTATTACAGCCGTCGACTGCCTACTGTGTATGTATAGTACCGATGTAGTATATATGTAAATATATGCACAAACATACCTACAAGAAGAAGTTAGTGGATGAAGCGGGAGCAGTCTTGTTTTAATGTAATTTTGTAATTCTATCGGGTAGCGTGGTGGTGAGCACGTAGAAAGTAGAAAGAAGCATTTCAAGACGTTCTAGTACCTTTGTATATACACATAAATAGTACTTTACGTATTGTATACCAACTGCATATCACTGATTGTGAGAGAACCTATAAATGCATACTAATCAAAATATAGAAAAAGGATAAAAAATCCAAAAGCGACGTTTACAGAATAAAATGCGATTTTCAGATCAGCTTGAAATTGAAATCCGTGCAAAGTAACGTACGCAGTTCCCAGGTCATCCGAGGTAACTAACAACTACGTTTTATTTATTGTATCATCTGTATGTATACCCATAGTACAAACTCGGAAGTCACTATGAAATCTATAGGCATCTAGGTAGGTACCTACATTTATTGTGTGCTTAATGTCACAGTCATATCCTCCACGGATGCATACAATTTATTTCAGGTATACCTATGCACCTATACTACGCAATTGAGCATACCCAAAACACATGCAATAAAATGAAACTATATGAACTCATCACTAGGAAGCTAACAACTATAAGTGCTCACACTCACAGATTCCATCGGATCGGTTATGGCGGTTCACCAATGTTTCGAAGTTCGGCTCGGTCTCTTATTCATTTAGAATTGAGTCCAGTAGCGACCAGATTCGGTTATAGCATATTATTTCATTATAATTTCGTTATAGGCTACAATAGATGACCGTGTCGGTGTACAAGAGCGAAAAGCCCGTAGCATCCGAATTTAAAAACCGACCGAACCGGTAGAATCCATTGACACTCTCGCTGCCTTTGCAAAATGTAATTACCCACATGTATCGACATGGACATGGACTAATCGTCAGCCAGTGAGTAAACGTATACATCCACAGTATTTATATAGCAATATATAATGGTCACGGGACTGACTGGAGGTTGGATGGAGGAAGAAGAAGGCATCAAGTATTTTGCAGTCTTGTGTACTTGTAGTATTGCGCTCGTACTCGATCTTGGTTCTTGGGTACACGGCACACAGTACGCGGTGGGGACAGACTGAGAAATAGACGTGAAATGCTGACTGTGAGAGAAGGCATTGACTAGCGTCCTGGGTTGCAGAGTACAGTACGGTCTGAGTCTTGTGAGTTCGTATTCCTTTTGTAGGTGGAAGTGGTTGAGTGTGAGGCATGTGCTACATAGTACCCTCCCGAAACTCCCGTTTCCCGTATAAAGAAGTCGGTTCCATCGCCCCCAGAATTCAGTGTTGGAAAGAAATCCATACGAGCGTACCAGATCCACTTCACACTAGTCTGTCGGTGAAATTTGCAGCTGCTTCACAACTCTTATCCGAGCAAAATCTGTAAAATCCACATTCATTTCATCAGAATACTATAGTATACATCAAAATATATACTCATTGTACTGTATTCTAAACTGACCAACTCACTCATCAACTCAACATCAACAGAGCACCATCAATCTCTATCACGTCTCAGAAAAATTATTTAAAAAAAAAAAGAAAGATTTTCCCTTCCCTTGGAAAAAGTCAATCAATTACCTCACTCAACACTTTTACCTTTCACTTTCCACTTTCCATAAATTTGGTAAACAAGTCACCTTTACAAAAGAAATTATTTACAATAAATAAACAAGATAGTAAATCAAATTTACCTTGAATCTCTTAAAAGTTCCCAGTACTAACTACACAGCAAGTCAAAGTAAATACTAATACGTTGCATTATTGTGTATTAAAATCGTTGCCCCTGTAAGCTTAAGAAGTTTTCACTAATTACCGAGAGACTTCGTGAACAGCTATACATACATACATTATTACCTACTTCCAGTTTTTCCTTCATTAACAATAAGTTAAATAAAACACAGGAACAACTACTAATACTACGTACTATAAAAAATATACCACTTCAGATCCAGTCATTTCAACTCAACTCTCGAGCTTCCAGCAGACTGTGCTCAATCTAGATACCAAAAACAAAACAAAAACTCAAAGAAATTTTCAAGATTTCTCTTTTTCAAAGAAATTTCTTTTAGAAAGAAAAATAAATAACGTTATTTCCCGGCTTTCATATTAATGGAACAAATGTGTTCTACTGAATAATCAGTTCTAATAGGTCATGAGAGTATTTTGCCAAAAGAATTTATCAGACGGAAAGCAATGGTTCAAAATGAATGCAGCACCAAAGGTAATAAAAAAAATATTTATTGTTATTTGCACGCTTTTACACGCTTCAGTACTCTCTTCAATTTCAAATCTATATTTAAATTTAATTTTATGGAGCGTTTGTGTACGCAACACTGCATGGCCATAATACAATGCTGTTACTTTTAGAAAATAGAAAACTTGTTACATACCTACGTGTATAGTTTCAAACGTGTTGTGAGATTTTATAGCAAATCAAACAATGAAATGGAGTATAATAATAATTCAAACCAATTGTTCAGAGCTAATTGCTTCAATAAAGGAAAAGGTCAGGGTCATGGAGTGCGTTGTTTCTGGAGTGTGTGAAAGGGTGACTTAGGAGACTTGTATGCCAGTGTTCCACGTTCAAAAAGCCAAATTTAAAATCGCACACACACGTCCTACACTCCTCGACTAGACTCCCACAATTCGGGATCACGTGGTGTGGAAACTTAGGAATTTAATTCCAGTCGGAGAGCAGCATGCTTTTTTCCTCTGGGTGATGTAATCTGAATGGAAAGTAAAGGAGAAAAGTAGAAGGTAGACAGATGTAATAGCAAGACACACTATAGGAGTAGGTGCTGGGCTTCCTACAACTGAAGATACCTACTCTCGCGTAGATGTGAGTGGAACTAACTTTGGAATTTGGCGAACTAACGTGAGTCTACCATGTAATATTATATCTCCACCTCCACAAGTTCTATCTGTCTCGTAAAAGTGGGTCTTGCAAATAAAGTATAGTTGCGTCATACGTATATCTCAGAGTATCAGGCACACTCCACTGTATGTATGCACCTATCTATTATTCCTACACTGTGAAGATATAGCGAATAGATGCATTGAGGACTCAACTCTGTAAAGACCAGATCTCTATTCCATTGACTGTTGACGAGTGAGTTTATCCACATATTTTCTATATAAGCATCAATCTAGCTATATGTATAGCACTAGGTAGCTAGTCTACGTTTCTCGATAACGACAACATTACATCCCACCGAGAAAATCAATAGGAACCGGGCACCCGAAAAAGCATGTGCTTCCCCAACTGAGGACTGAAACTGTGTAGCGAGAAGTGTAGAAGTCTCACCAGCCTCATTTCTGGCGGTTCGTTTTTTCGGATACAAAATTTCAGACCCATGCGCATCCATAGCATTTCACTTCTATTCGGTCTGTCTGTCTCTTTCCGCCTTCAACTTGCCTTTTCCCATCCCCACTCACTCTTCCCTTTTTGCTTCCATACCTTCTTCCGTCTTCCACTTCTTTCACTTTTTAGCCGATCTTCCCTTTTTGGTCTATAGGCTCAACATCGGTTACGGAATTTATTCACTTGGAATAATATGACCAAAGACTCTCCAAGTTATCCCGTCTTTGACAAAGGTCTCCATATTATTATGCATTTAGGATCACTAAAAGGATACATGAGTGCATACCTGAGCGTCTAATCGCTGTAACTAGGTAGAGATCCTTGAGTCACTTTCATTTTCGCTTTGACTTTAATTCAAGTAGTGCTCAATATCCCTTTAAATATTTCATTTATCTATGTAAATGATGATAAAGGACTTGGCTATGCTTCATAGAACATGAAATTAAATTATGTAGATCTAATTCTCTATCTGTCAAGTCTGATTCTTGTTAAATGGTTCGCTTCTGGTTGGGATTTATTTCCATTCGAACTTGCTTCCGTGTACCAAAGGACCCACGAGAAGGACGAAACACATATTATGTGTAGATATGTATCTGTATAATGCATCTTTTTTAGTTTGTCTAGGAAAGAAGTAGGGTCGTAGTAAGAATCACTATTACACACGCTTTGTCAGTTCGAATTCCTGTGTGACATGGAGGGCAACTGATAGGATGACGACCAGGACAAAGCTACTGCTAATTTTCATAGACTTGAGTAAATGGCATTATTTCCCTTCCTTTCCGATTCCGAATAATCAGTCATAAAATGTATAGAGATCATAATTACTTGAACTCGGCTTTCGCCCTTTGCTTTTATTCACTTCTATAGAGGCAGAGTATGAACACACACACCCCTTTAGTGAATTCTGCGCTAGTATGTTTTATAGGCAGGTAGGAAGATTAAAGCTGCGGCCCATACGGACTCGACTAGCTAAAAAATATGGGACAAATGGTAACCTTTGTCTACGTTTCCTTCGACAGATAATTAGATAATTATAGTTCATTGTAATTCAAGTCAATGCCAGGCTAGCCTTATGGAGCAGTCCACGTAACTACATAAACTTCTTATTTACGTCAACATTTTCATATGGTTATAGCTGTATCTATCTTTTCAAGCATACTTTGGCAGATAATTACGGCCTTACCTTACTGTCACCACACATGAATCAACCGACAGCTCATCGAATACAGGAATACAGACTAAATATATATATACTAGGTATACATATATATATTAGGCGATGAGGCTGTGAACCCAGCAGAATGAGATATGAAAAGCTGCGGAAAGAAAAACTTGATATGCGTGATTTCAAGGTTTCAAATGATGAAAATGGAAGTGGAGAAAATACGGGCCAATGCTAAAGCAAATATGCAAATCGTAACTGTAACCGTAAATTTCCAAAGTTGTATGCGTATACACCAGACATAGGTAGACAGTACACCCTTGCCAGGCGAAGGTATCAAACGTCACGAGTTAATATTTACGGAGACGTGGTTAAAGCTTTGAGGTATTTCATGCAAACTTATTTTCTCCAATGCTTCCCTTCCGTAATTTCTTCAATACTCCCATCCACGTTGCGGTATACCGCTTACACGGGGAATTGTACTGTGAAACAAATCGTCTACGAAAGTAAATACTGACTAGTGAGCTTGCCTGTCTATGTGTGGGAATTTGAAAATGTGACTCGAGTCTACGATTGTAGTGAGGAGCACACACATGACTGTGGGCACTGAAGCGATGGGATTGCCTTCAAGAGAGGAAAGTTTTACATTTTGTACTATGCGCACTAAAGCCTTCTCTTCACGTCGGAAATCCAGTGCAGGGAGATGCAGTAGAAAGAAATCAAGACATTTTAAATGAAGAATAGTGTGGTTTACATTTACAGTTTGTGTAGATTAAGAAAAATTGCTTCTCTGTTTCTTGATAATATAATTTATTATAGAAAACGTGCTACAAATGAGCACTTTTTTAATATTTCACGAGTGTTTCCATAGAATGGATTTCTATATGTAGGAGGAAATTTAGTTGCAGTGTACTGTTTAACATTTACAAACATACATACCTACCTAATATAAGGGAGCTTTCACTTCTGATGACATAGGTCCTTTGAGGGGCGAGGGGGGGGGGAGGTACGGGGTACGCAAAATATGAAGAATCAAACAATTTTGCAATAATAGAACAAGCCTTTTTAAGGGGTTATTAACAAAATATTTATAAAAAAATAAAATTTGAGGAAATTATTTAAAACAGTAGCTTCCAATGCACGCGGTTGTGAATAATTTTCATAAGTGGCGTCATAATCATTGCGAAAAGGTGGTCATAAATCGAGAAAATGGCATGCCGTCATAATTGCCAGTTCCCTAATTCTATATTATACTGAATAACTGATATAATGTATAGTAAAAGATGTTGTTACTGGCTTGTAATTGTATACTAGACAACTCATTCCCTCGCCTGACAATGAAATGAGTTCCATGTATCCGTAAATCCTTTTACTCAAATTCAAATCCCTCTATAACTCTATCTATCCATCTAGCTTGCCACTAGCACTACCACCCCATGTAAAATGCACTAAAATATCCCGTAGTATTGTCAGCTTCTACGTACGGCTCTCTTTTTTTTGCATATGTGTATGCAAACGGACTAGTTAGTGTAGCAACATCCGCATGCAAATTGCAATATATGTGTGTAGGGATGGAGATTTTGGTCGTAGTCACTAAAGTTATTTCCGGCCTCCAGATCCCCGCCAGTCTGGCTCAACAGAACGGTGATGACGATGTGCAAAAAATAGTACGGTCTAGAGAGAGAAAGAGAGAGAGAGAGAGAGAGATGCTCAAGAACTGTATCCAAGTAGTATATGATACTTATGTAATTTTACGCGTCTGTAATATGACATGCCTTTAACTGCACAAGTATTTACATACTAGTCTCGTCCACTTTACTTACTCTACACTTGTAGTAACTCTGGGCGGATCATAATAATGGGAAACTTTGGTGGTTTTGCCTTGTAGTTGCATTTTGCGTTGTGTACTTGAAGTCTACGGTTGACGGTAGAGGCAATAATTATAACGTTCCTTTGTCTTTGTCTATATATAGATAGGCACGTAGTTGGTATGCAGAGCACTTGCAGAATTAGAGTACCTACATAGTGGGCTCTGCTATGTTCATTTGTACTATCTGTACAAGTGTACAACTTGTCCGGACAGATTAGGGATACAAATAAAGTGAGAATGTGAATCGAATATGTGAGGCTACAAAGACTTTCATTGATACTCTCGCTCAGACAGGACTTGAGCGCTTTCCTACTAAATTGTACGGACTCCAACTAAAAGGAAAGCCAGTAGTGCTGAGAGTCGAATGAAAGAAGGTCGTGAGAGGTTGCCGTCATCCTTGGGACGTGAAGTAGTGAACTCACGCACTTTGATTCATTTTTAATTTTCTCGGTTTACTTCACACCACCGCCCCATACGTTCAGACGTGGGAACGGACTCTGTGCAAGCAGAAGAAAGAGCAATATATATTGCGAGCCCAACCAAAAAGAGCTATAGCCCCGTCATCGTCTGCTCTCTGTCCCTCATCCCACATGCGTGCAAGTATAATTATAGCCAGATGAGTGCTTCATAGGTGGTTCGCGTAGTGGTGAGGTTGGTTGGGAGTTGGTGCTGCTCAGGTATACTTTCTCGGTCTTTCTTTCTGTGTTGATGTTGATGAAGAGGAGGAATGCATGCAGTCATGCAATGACGACACCGACATTAACAACAACACACCCTTTTCCTTTCTTAAAAATTTCCCTTTTCGTCGGCAGTTAATTTCGGATCAAATATGTCAGGTCAGGGTTCGTTGATTTGGTTTGGTTTACATGTACACAGACGTTCTTCTCTGCGGCCTCCACTTTTACTCACACTCATCGTCATTGGCGTCTTTGGCCTTATTTTATCACCGCATGAGCCTCCTTCAAATTATTTACATACTGTCATCTTGCTCATTTTAACAGCAACAAAGTGCCATCTGTTCAGATTCAGTCTTATTCTAACTTTTGTTACTTTTTTCGTTATGCACTCTAATTATTTGCTCAGTTGTACTGATGTACTTTATTTTTAATTTAAAAATATCATCTTCCTCAAGTTAAACTAAGATGCAGTATTTTATAGAGTAGACGTATAGGTATATGCATACCTAGGTACAGTATTATATACTTTGCACTGTTCGATATGCGCTGATGCAATCTTTGTTTACAAAAATAACATGTGCAGTTTAAATTCTTTAAACTGTAATAAAATTTATTTATTTTTCCACGCCAAAAAGGTGAAACTACAGATAGTAACGTTTTCGCTGTGAAGTTGAGTGCGAGACAGCCCAGTGCATTGTGTAAATGACAGCTTGGTTAAGGATGCATCTAGATTGGGATAAATCTGTACCTTCATACGTATCGTAGGTACGTCAGTATTTATTTCCAGGATATTCATTACCTATTACTTACTTTACCTAGAAAATCCAGAGCCTCTCTAAAGCAACTGCTTGTTGCCAGTAGCATTAGGACGGGTAACCACGGGGTAAGCTGTCCCGCGTTTGAAATACCAAATGTGATGATGATTTATCTCTGTGGTTTTCATGTGGGAATCTTCAAGTGCCAATAATGTTTATGTTGTGCACTGCAATGTTACAAGTAATTAAATTTTAATTGAACGCCAGAGTGTATCAGTTGTAAGGGTTTATGCAAGACTTGCATGACAAGATCTACATATGTAGGCAGTAGGCACCTAGACTCCTTTCTAGACGACATGCTTGCAAACATTCAAAGAGCCAATGTAAACATTGAAAGTCCCTAAAATGCAGTCTTTGAAGGAATACTAATATTGTTTGTGATGTCTACATGCACACAAATACCCGTTTTAGGCTAAATTTTGTAAATATTTAATGATTAATTTACATCATCATCACCATCATCATGACATAATTTCCTTAAGCTGTTGACACTTTACTGAAGTTTAAAATTGAAGTATTTCACAGTATGACAGTATCTACTATAATAAATATTTGTATAAATCAAGAAATTGAGTATCCTGTTACGCACCATTCGAATTCCCATCTTGGACAATTTTCAAAGTCCCGGAACGAGAGTAGTTTTGGGATTCGAATGGATGTGAAACTTACAAATACTTTTGAAAGACTTTGAAAATTGCAGGTTTTACTTCATTTCATTTTGGGATCTGAATCAACTTTTATTGCATGCTGCAGGAACTTGCAAACAATAGAACTGGAGTACGTCCCTAACAGTGCAGTGTAGTGCAGTGGTAGAAATCAGGAATTAAAGTATCCGTATACTTACAAAAGTAAAGGACAGAACTTACGTAAATATTAAACCTCGCTTTGAATGATCCATCTCATTAACTTTCTATCCCAACGGTTAGGCAGTCTAGTAGGATTACGAGAGTTTGAAAAACAAAATAGAATAAAAGCTCAAAAACAACTCTAAAAGCCTGGTTCTTGCACACTGCATTATTATGTAGGTACATACATGTTGGAGCCGTCGGGCTGCTTTGGTTAAAATGGACGTGGACATGGAAATTAAAAGCTGTAGTTCCTCTGTGTAACTAAGTTGCATGTAGGTATGTAGTTAGTGTGCAGTATGAGCATTCCGCTTCAAATCCTTAAAGAAAAACCCTAATAGCCTTTCTGTGTACCGACGTAACAAGGAACTGGTGATGCTATGTTCGGAACTTCCTAATGAAAATAATGCTTCCTTCAGCTTAGCTCAGCTTTAGTTCGTTATTTAGTTCGTTTTTAGTTTCACGAAAGCATCCGTCTGCCCATCTATTCATCCATCCGATACTTATTACGATCAATTCATGAAATCCGAATCAATCCCACGCTTTCTCCCTATGAACCAACCATGTACTCTGCACTGCAAAGGATAACTTCAACTTTTCATTCCTTTCTCGGTTCTTTTTCTATGAGTAGTACTTCGTGCTGGAGTCAGTGCATGGATTGGAGCTTTATATGTATGTATTTTGTTACTGCCTACTACCTACGCATTATCTTTGTCGACATCATTATAGTGGCGAAGATTAGATGCGATGAGGTAGGAATCGATACTATTTGCATGTGGAAAGGGAAGGTAAGAGGAAAAGTAAAAGCCGTCATGAGGGCAGCTAACTGGAAAGATGGATTTATCTGACCAGGCTGTGTAGTCTGTTCTGTTGATATGATGTTTTGACGCTAACAACATCAGCCTTTCTGCCCGTCTGATCCTATCTTCGACTGACTAGTGAGTGAGTGAGTGAATGAACGTAAAAAGGTTGAAATCCAATTGTAATAGATGCGAGCCATATACACATACCTATAATCCCCCAAGGCTCAATTATTATTACCTATTTTACCTTTCAACCATTCAAGACCACATCCATACACTTTCCACCTTCGCATTATAGTCATGTGCTCGTACAGTATGTATGTACATACATACCTATATGTATTGCAACTATTACATTTACTATATGCACAGATTTATTGTACCTACGTGTAGGATCTCTTCACTTATTGTTCTGTTCTATGGAGATAGTATTTGCAAGATTCTGCTCTTGATTTTCCTGGCATGTTAAATTCCAATTTTGAATATCTGTAGTAGCTGAGTTTGTTACTGCTACATATTTTACTTCTTTACTGTACATTTTCTCCAAGGTATATGCCTATTTACGTATACACCATAGAATAGATACGTCCTGTCCTGTCATTAGACCATCTAGGTACATGTATTCCTGACAGATTTTATTGACGTGTTGATATTTGATACGCATTTGAATAGTGTACGTTTAAATTCTGCTTCCGTAGCATTGACTGTTAATATTTCAATCATCCGTGATGCAATAACATTAGTACAATAATCATTGCTCTCAAATCTAACTAGTAGGCACCTGCCCTGATTACTGATTGGCTCAAATCGCACGTAGTGTCGTATATACCTCTACTTTTGAAAGCTGTCCTCGTAATTGCAAGTGTAAATTGTTTTATAATGCTTTACAATAGTAATTTGCATAGAAATAATTTTTAATTAAAATATTAGGGACAAATTTTCCGTTTTTTATGACTGATCTATAACACAATTCCAATAATTGTTGCAATCATGAGTGCGTATAGTTATTAGTAG
>JAQFZC010002487.1:0-22859 GCA_034695205.1 Dicyrtoma fusca | reverse complement strand
TTTTAACACCTCCTATGCTTAACACACTAATACATACGCTCTCCATTTACACTAATGGTATATTCATATCTACTACTCTTATTTATTGTTTTAACTTTTCTTAAAGAGCTATTTACCAGTTTTGAATGTTTTTGAAACTTTAATTTCTTGTTTTTACCTTTCTGAAAGTGCTAGTTACTAGTTTTGATTGTATTATAAAAACTTTAATTTGTTGTTTTGATCCGTTTGAAAGTGCTACTTACTAGTTTCGAATGTTTTCGAGAAGGTTAACTTCAAGTTTTAATTAACCGTTTTGAAAAAGTTAATTTGTCAAGAAATACTTTTGTGAAGCATTCTTTCCTACTTTCGGGGTGACGACTTTCACCCGACGTTTAGAATGGAATGAAATAAAAGAACTAAATTTTTGTTACCTGATGACGAGGACTGGTTGGCCAGGGCCTGGGCGGCCCCCATTGCTCCGGGCGTCGTAGAACCGGATGTGGACGGTCCGCCGCTTCCACCGGTCCCGGATTGGCCCACGACGTTCACGGAGGGGTTCGACCGTCGGGCACTCACGGAAGCCCCGCCCATCCCGCTCATCATCCCGCCCACGTCATGCTGAGAGTAGAGGGTTTGGGAGGAGCCATGGATTCCACCATTGCCACTCCCACTCCCACTGCTGCCACTCCCGCCGCCGCCACCCGCCGCCCCGCCCCCCGTCGTTTTCTTAATGTCCGTCGCCTGCTTCAACACCTGGTAGATCAAGTCCGGCTCGTCCTGGTTCGGATTGTTGGCTGCTGCCGCGGAGCGGCCATCACGAGAACTAACCGACCCGCCCACGCCAGAATCCCCGCCCCCGCCCGTCCCTACACAAGTAATTAATTTACAGATTTTTGGGTCAATCAAGCAGTTAATAACGAAAATCGGTTTGATTTGTGCAATTTCCAAACTTTCTCCGTCACTTTGTATGATTTTGTGGCCATTCATATTTTCTTTGCTCAATGAACACTTCGGGTGGGAAATGTCAATACTAAAAATCAATTACTTTTTAATGAAAAAAATTCCAATAATAATAAAATTGCTCACTCGTTGACTCATCCTCCGCCCCACTGGTCGCTTGTTCATTCGCCATTTGCGTTAATTTAGTTTCCAATTCTGAGGTTGACCTTTGCCGGCGGAGAAGCCTTGTTTTGGGTAAACACTTGTTTACTTTCTCCTGGCAATCCAAGTGAATGTTTAACTTACATAAGCGACAGCGAAGCCCTTGTTTTGTGTGTCCTGTAATGAAAAAATAAGAATTATTAATTTTCATTTTATTTATAGGATTTGCTTGTATTTGACAGGAAATTTGATTTTTGTGCGTTATTTACATTTATGTATATTTAATTTGATTTTATTAGTAGGGTGCACTGGATTAATTTATTTGACTGAAATGATTAAATTAAATTCAACGCCGCTTACAGTTAAATATTTGTGCTTTTTCATTATGTTGTTAGAAATTAAATCAAGTAAATACGCCAGAACGGATTTGCAAGAAAAAGAAGTACGAAGAAAATGAAAGTAGGCCTCTAAAAATTAGTACATAATTACAATTTTCATCCTAATTGCTCTGCTTATTACTACCTTTCCTCATGAACTCAATTTTTAGCACATTACAGTTACTTGGGATGCATTAACTACATTGATCCCAGTAGAGTGTGAAATTGAAAAAAAAGTAAAAGTATATGTATAGATAGAAAAGGAGAAGACTTTGAGGCTTTCCCTTCTTTCAACAGAGAGCCGTGTGGTGAAAGTAGGGAAGTGAAGAAAGAACTTAAGACTCTTACAACACAATTTTAGTTTTTGTTTTTTTATCCCAATTCCCATTCCCACACGTACTTACCCATTCTTTAGGTAGAGATACGTGTAGGCTATAGTGGTCGGGTATATGTATAGGATATAAAGATTACATTATAACTGAATCACCTGCCTTTACTCTTATCGTTAGAGCCTTAGGGGTCTGCATTCAGTGCATATAGACCGGGTGCATAGTGTACTAGGGTCTCGCATATATGACATTTGACTTGTTAGCTTACGAGTAAGTGAAAGTCTTTCTTATGCTCATTAAAAGGAACTTACAATTAACAAAGTGTCAACGTTTAAAAGTAACATTTTCAGTAGTATCAAAGTATAAACGAAGCCCCCTGAAAGTTACAAAACATAAACTGTTCCTTTTTCAAAAGTGTAAACAGATACAAACTACTTTTAAACAAGGGTCAAGCCATCAAAACAGCACTTTAAAAAGTGTCGAAAAGTAAAAGGAACCGTTCAGAAAGTGCCAAACAATAAAAATGCCACTTCAAAAAGTGCCAAAGTTATTACACAAAATCTGTTTGAAATTTACAAAACATAGAAAATGTTTTTTATAAGGTTCTATAACGTAAAATTGCTTTTTTAAAATCAAAAAATGTTAAGACGGCCTTTGCAGTAAATAAATTCAATATTTTTAGTTACTTTCTTTTGGTGAAAGTGTCAAAAATTAAATCAGTGATTTTCAAAATCTTTTTCAAATGAAATAAGTGTTTTGAAAAAATGTAAGAAAAACTCATATAAATAAAAAAAAATCTTCTTGTGCTCGAAAATGTGAACGTATTTTCGTCCTGCTTTCACCCACATAATTTGTAAATATCCCTTGATGGTTTATATGCACTATATATGCTTTTGTTTCCCGTACAAGTTTTTGTGATCAGCTTTTTATTCGCTTTTCCCGTGCTGCCTGAGTGACTGAGCCTACAAGCTTGCTTAGGATAAGAGAATAGAATGCATTGCTTATCTTGTCTCATCTTATCAAAAGATCTTTTCTTCTCTCCTTCTCTTTCTCTCTCTCTCTCTCTCCCTGCATGCCTCTCTCGTCTTTCATTGAGAAATATAGAACAGAGCTTTCATTTCCTTAAGAATACTTATCTCCTCCTGAACAATGCAATTTAGACATTTAGACAGGGAGAAAGTAGAGAAAGTCTCAAATCCTTTCCACGGCTATGTACCTGTGAATGCCTATACAGAATGTCGTGAGCTTGGATTACAAATATCTTTATCGTTAGCTGTAGAGACTGTATTAAGTGAGACGTTGCCGCTTAATAGGGCGTCCTCGCTAACAAGGTTACAGATAAATCGCTTGCCACTCTATTCTAAGGCTCATCGTCTACCTTGCTATTATTGTCACGGGTAATGCTTTTTCCAATTGTTTGATTTTTATTGGTAATTGGGTAGTTTATTTGGACTGTAGATAAATAACCATAACTATGAGGATTCTTGGGAAAGTGCATCAGTAATAAAATTGATACTTATTGAGTCTATTTTTAGACTTACGAAAACAAGTACATTAAAATAGATTGGAGAAAAAAATGTACTTCTGTTGACAGCACAATTAATTATAAAAAGGATTATTTTAGAAAGCGGTATTTTTTAAAACTAGCTTTCACCAATAATTCTAGTGAGTGCATTTTATCAGTGTTTTTCAATTAAAACAGCCTCTTTTTGATAAAGTTGGAGTAAACTGTCAATGTATGCATCTACGAGCTTTCAGTATTACTGAATGCACTTTCACTACCCATTTTCTCCATACCCTTCAGCACAAATAAAGTAATAATACTCCCACGCTTTCCTGCTGCTGAACCGCACACTTGATAGTTTTTGTAAAAAATCAGATGTCACTAGCTAAAAGTGAAAGCCACGTAAGGTTTGAGATGTGAAATAATAATTACTAAAAGTTTTTTATAATACGCTTTAAAGGTAGGCATAAATCTCAGTTTGTACCCCAAAAAAATTCCTTGAAAATGAATGGTGCTGACGCGAAAGTGGTTGCTTTTTCATTATTTTAAACCAGTTCTGAAGCAATTGGCAGCCCACACTGTTACAATTTAAAATTAAAATGTATTTAATTCAGAGCAGAGAAAGGCAGAGAAAGTATGTATGTACTACAGAGCACATTATACTTACTAGTTAGAACTTAATATTTGTGGGACTTTCTACTTATAGGTAATAGTACGCCTACGTAGCCGCCCGCTATACTGGTGAAAGCCCGTCTACTTCTGCTCGGGCTGGTTCTGATTACCTTGGGAATAATAACTAGAGGAAGTGAAAGAAGGAGAAAGCGAAAACTTGGTTTGTAATATATTTTATTAGACCAGAGAGATCCCTGTGCTTTTGGTGTCGGAACTTTCACTCCATTATACCCTCTCAAAAGCGGTATACTCATATAGCACCATATAGCACCGTATAGCATAGACCGGAGTATGTATGGTTATATACAGACGGTGAGAACTTAATTGAGACAATGTAAGTCTGCCCAAAGAATTTATTTGAGCCTCCATCTCACACAGTACGTCCAAGGGAATTATTGAGAGATAATAGAAAAATTAAGGAAAAAATACAGTTGTGGGAAAAGAGAAAGGAGCCCAAGTATAACTAGACAGATGGTGTGGGGTCTGTTTCACTGTGTTTTCGTAGAGAAAGTGTAGGAGGTTTCCATTGCTAGTTTTGCTTTCTTTATATTGTTAAGTATAGTTTAGATAATAGTTAGAAAACTTTTTCAAAAATTCGAGAAAAGATTTTACTTAAAGCAGTCAAAGATGCATCAGCGATTTTGGAAAATACAAATAAGTTCTTTCGCCGCCTTTAGGCATAGTAGCATCATAGTGTTTACTGGAAAAGTGCATAGTACAAACTTTCTCCACGGATCTAGTAAGACGTAGTATATGAAATGCCCTTTACTTTACCACAGAAGCATTTATAAGTATTACAGCATAGCGGGTGAAAGTTGGAGAAAGTCCACAGGATATACGATAATTGTGAGAATGAGAGTAAAGATGAGAAATTTGAGAAGAAAAGGAAAAAAATGTGAAGAACTCACCTCTTAGGACTTGAGAGCAAATATCACAAGGTGTGATTTTCTTATACGTGTACTCTTGGAAGATGTGATTTTCAAATATTTGGAAACCCTCACCCTGCTGTGCCTTGTCTTTCTCCTTCCCATTCTTCCTACAAAGGGAAAGGGAAAGTGAGAAGAAGAGAAAAAAAACGTTTATTTCACATTACACTATATCAAATTACTTTCTTCTAATTGTACGTCTTAATTACTTTTTATACACTCTTGCATCATTATCACTCAGTCAAGTCGTCAGTGATTATTACTATGGCTACAAAAGTATAATTAGTAGCAAATAACTCTGAATAGTAAAAGGTTGTTGGTAAAAAAAAGTGGTAGATGCAAAAGGAGCTATCTCCCTTTTTTTTATACATATATATAGATAATAATATTTACAAAGTAAACATTTTATTGTTCTAATTGCAATTAAAGCTTGGACACTCAAGCAAAAAATAAGATTAATGAATAATTCCAGATAGCTTCACATCTTTGAAAGGACTGTAATGTGATTACCGTATACTTTGTCAGATAAAAGAGAAAGTTTTATTAGAAATGTCTCGTCCGAAACTTTGTAGCCGTTAAACGTCGCTCATGAGCAATACAATTAATACAATTTTACTTTCTCTACATGACTTTACTATAGGACCTCACTACTATAGGATTTGTGTATATATTTTAAATAATAACCGTTATAATGAACATACCTACCTTTTCTCTAAACATATAGGTACATTGCTACTATATTTAAAAATCACGGAAGCAGCACGTCTGCAGCAGCAATTTCTACAGCATTAGCATTCAAATTCGCATTAGCACGTTCAGCAATTGCTTAAGCATTAGAAGGAGAGTGTTCAAAAGCCATGGGTTGGCTCTAATGTGAAATTAGGTGATTTTGTTTAAAAACATTCTTTTGAACAGCAGCTTTCACTTTTACGTAAAAAGTATATGATAGAGCATTCCAAGCACATTCCAAGTAACTCGTGTTAAATATGTGTGAAAGTACAAAGAGAAAGTATGCATTAGCTTTACAGCTTCATAAAAAAATATGAGATAAAGTGAAAGCACCTTTACAAAAATTAGCAACTTTCCTTTTAGAAAGTTTAGGTTTGACGCCGTTTAAAAAATAAAAGGATGGCACCAAATTTACTCTACTTCAGTTTGTTTAATTCACACGTTACGTATTGCCACGGTTTCCTTGACCAGGCCAGGGTTATACAGAAGACAGAAGGTGTGCTAGATTCCATTTATCAAGAATGTTTTTGTAAAAGGCAAAATACAGATTATGATTACACGATGATGATGATCACGATGAAGATGATGATGATGATGGGTTTAAGGGGTAGACAGTGGGCTACTGACTCATAAAAGGTCAAAGGTAATACAGAACACAAGACAGACTGACAGCTGGTGCTGGTAGGGATACTCTTACAACAACTCTATAATTATAGAGAATTATTTTACAGACAGAGGTATACCTACACTGGTATTAGATTCTGGTGAACAACGGTATAAAGTGACCAAAGACAAAAGGGTTTCCACTCACCGACAAACAACAACTATGACATTGACAGCTATAGCTCTATAATTTGGGTCAGCCTATTGCCAATTATTTCATCAAGATTGTTAATTTAACGAGTTAATTTATTTGTTTAGTGAAAACAACGGGATTTTGGTGCTATAGGGGTAGAAAGTAGACGTAGGGGTAGATAGGAGAAAGTAGAAAGTAGAAAAATGATAGACTAACTACTGATTATTCTATTAAGTTGTTCTTTTAAACCCAGTCTTTTTTAGTCAATGCATTTTGTTTTGTTTTGTTCTGTTTCGTGTACTGTGTCTAATAGTTTGGTAAAATATGGGTCTGTTTTCAGTTTCGTTTTTGTTTTGTTTCGTTAATTATTTTTTTCGTTTTTGATACTTTTTAGTCAATTCAACTGTGAACTTTTTTTTGTTTTGTTTGAAATGTAGATTATGATACCTCATCATCATAATGGCGGTGACAGCAAGGAACATTTGATTTTGATTCTTTTTCTCGGTTTTCGTCTCACCCAGCGACGGCCAATTTACGATAGAACAAAAAATTTGCAAAGTTTATAATAAAGTCATCAAAGCAATAGTGTTGTAGAGTATTAGGCTTGAGAATCACACATGACACAAATTATTTTTCTATAGATAGTATAAAACATATTGTATACAACATCGCATAAATGATTCTATTAAATCCATTGCTATATTACTAGTACGAAAATATAGTAGAAAAAATTAAAATTACATTCTAGTTTATCGAATTTGCATTGTACGTACACATAGCAGGTGAATTAATAAAAAAAACAAAAAGAAATATGAAATTATTTTTTGCCACGCGCAACACACGCACTCGTAAATATTCTGCTCTACTGGGTGGAAAAATCAAACATCACAATCAACAATGTACAAATATTTAGTTCGTGCAAATGTTAGAAAAAATCAAAGTTTTACATTTTTAATTCAAACTGTAAACTGCATCAGTTATTGTGTAAAACTTACGCGCCACTTAAAATAAAATGAAGCCCGAACTTAGCAAAATGAGTTAAGATTTGTTGGGTTTCTGCTACGGTTTTGGTTTTATTTAGAAAAAAGAGTGTTTAAAAAACTATTTTAATGGGCCTTGCAAAAATGACTTCATAGAATCTAGTCTTAGAAAATTGTTAAATATGGAATAGCGGTTTTAAAATAACATTTTAAATAAACAATGTTTTCCAAAAGCAACTTTTTGAGAAGGTTGAAAAACTATAAGTTATGTTGTTCTTAAAAAGTGCAAATAATGATTTTAAATATTTGTGCATAAATAACAAATAAAAATGACGTCATAATTGGATAGCCCCTAAATCTGCGTCTATTATCTATATATCTCAAGACTAATAAAAAATATCAAAATAAAAGAATAGAATGGGTGCTGATGCGGAGGCTCTACGCCGTTTGTAAAAGTTATTTAAAGAAACATGAATTAAAGCTGTGCAGATTAATGTGGAATTCGTTTCTTCGAATTTGTTTTCAAAATAATTAAAGCTTACTTCTCCTCTTTGGACGGTGATGGAGTTTGCGGTGTTTTGAGGCTCCGAAATGCCTTCATCCATTTGGATTTCATGGTGGCATTTGAATTGACAGACATCTTTCTCTCACGAATATATTTTTCCTGCTGACTCGAAGAATTATTGACAGCCCCCCCAGAACCACCGCCCGAATTCCCAACACGATCTCCAAAATTCCCCCCTCCACCACCAACACCACTAGGATCCCCACTCCCGTCCCCCTTCGATGAGTTATCTGTTCTGGTCTGTAAAATTACAAAGTAAAAACAAAAGTCAAAATCTATTTTTAAAAAAGTTGAAAACCTTGGAAGTCCAGTGACACAAATAATTATTACTACGTACTACCTATCAGTAGGTACTTTAGGTCAAGTCGAAAAATGGAACGCCTGGATTGCAAGTTATTCAAGGTTGTAAATCGGGTTTTTGGCAAACTTTCAAGGCCGTGTCACTTACGGTGGTGGTAGTTTACGACTTTCAGTGTAGCAACAAATACACCCTTTTCCGTACAAATTCAACAATATGTTGAAGCTACAGACAGTCCTGCGTTCATGCAAGTACTTTCTCCAAGCAATTTAGGTTCTTTTAGAAACATATCAGCGTACAATTTTGCGTGTTTTGAATAAATGCTTAAAAACAAAACGACTTTACCAAGCTTTAAAGGTTAGGTTTCGTTAGTATAGGCATCAATTTATTAGAAAACATTCCTTTGGATGAGCCTGGATTACCAAAACATGCAATTTGACATTTTAGAGATGTTCTAGAAGAGACATTTTGCGTCTTTTCAAACCAAGGTGGGTTAATAGGACATAGTGTAGCTTTTGCAAAAACGTTGGTTTTTTTTCAAACAATCTATAAATGGTACATGATAGGGTTTGCCAAACACTTAAATAAGATAATTCACTCATATTTGAAATCTCTCAAATAGGTGGTTTGCACTTTTCAAAAATGCAAGTAACTTTTGACATTTTAAAAAGCATGTTTAGAGCATTTTCCACCTTTTCAAAAATAAGAATTACAACATTTTGCAACTTTTTTAAAATGTGTAAGTACGACATTTACACCTTTTCAAAAACTTTTAAATACGACATTTTACAGTTTTCTAAAAAACGTGTAAATACGACATTTATATCTTTTTAAAAACTTGTAAATACGACATTTACACCTTTTCAAAAATTTAAAAATCCGAGATTTTACACCTTTTCAAAAACATGTAAATATGGCATTACCACCATTTTAAAAACGTCTAAAACGCGACATTCTACTGCTTTTCAAAACGTGCAAATATTACATTTTACACCTTTTCAAAACTTGTAAATACGGCATTTTACAGCATTTCAAAAACATTTAAGGCATCTCCCACTCTTAAAATACTTGAAAATTTGATACTTAAATGTTCTGAGAAGCCTTTTTAAAAGCTCATAGCTTTAAAAAAAATGTTTACCAAGACTTTATATTTATACACTTTCTTCTACGTTACATGAAACTCTTAACTTCTACGAAGTACTTCCGTAAATACGCACTATTTCTTTGAACGGCGTAGAGTTACACAGTGGTTTGTAAAGAAAAATGAAATTATTTCATACGCAATAGAATAAATTTGAAAACACAGTAATACTGTTCAAAGTCCGGAGAACACTTTGTTTCAACTTCCCAAGCCTTCCCAAAGTTGACTAAAGCGTAAAATATATAAGTTTGGTGTACTTTGTTGGGATTAAGTTTGACGTTTTATTTGATTTGACGTCTATCCTTGTTCATCACCATGATGATGATGGTGATGGTGATGATGATGGGATGCTCTACCACTCACTCACTTACACACTCAGCAAAAACTACACCATACAAACACCCTAGAAGAGCCACTAAACCACCACTTACAGTCACTGTGCAATGGGGCCGTTTGCTTTCTCTCTCTCTCTTTATTTCCCACCCTTGAAAAAGCTATAATTTTATGTTAAGGACAAAAATAGAAAATAGGCTTGAGCACTGCTCCTTTAGCTCTCTGCAACTGGACTGCCGCAACTTGTGAAGTAGCACTGAGACCAACCGCACACTCGACGACCGACCAACCGACCGACTGAGAGTGGAAGGGAAAGCAAAAGGGAAAGCGCAGCGTGTGAGCAAATGAGAGCTCAGCACAAATATTACACAAGATTCTATTTGCATTCTCCCAGCTCTTGCAAAAGAGACGTTTACATTTTAAAAGAACCATTAAAAACATCCCTTTTAAAACCTTGTGGTTTCAAAACCACAATAACTTTCACTCGTTCACTCACTCACTTTCACTCAGTTTATTTGCTTCATTAGTAGATTAATGGCCACAATGAAACGTACGTGCGTTCACAATTATTACTAACTTTTCTAGTTGGCGTGAAACTTTCTCACAAGTTTTTTTCTTGTTATGCGTGCTATGTGACTTTTTTGGTGCTTTAAAGCATGTGCCAATATTTTTATATTTTTTGTTGTCAATTGAATCTTATTTAAATGTTGCCACATAAACTTGGCGCTTCTAAACACCATTTATAAAATTTATGATACTGCTTTCAAAGCTGCTTTTGAAAAATGTACAACAGTACAAGTTCGTTTTTATTGGAACCCAAATGAAGTTTAAGGGAGAAAGATGAAGGAAAGCATTTTAATGGTGTAAAGCATTTGAATAAATGCAGGTTACAAAAATGGTTTTTAAAAAAAAAACAAGGTAAGTTCTAAGAAAGAAAGTACGGTATAGCTAGAGTGTTTTAAAGTGTGTCAACTTGTAAATTGTTTTGCTCTTAGAAAAAAGCCCGGTAATTAGGACACTTAAAGAAAAGTTCAAAACAAGAAACCAGTCTTTTTAAAAACGTTCGAAAATAGGAAAGATCACTTTTTAAAAAGCTTAACGCAAGAAATCATGGTTTTAAAAAACGTTCTAAAGACGTAATAAGCATTTTCAAAAAGGTCCAAAAAAGAAAGGAACATTTTGAAAAGCATTCCAAAAGAGCATCCAACACGTTCCAAGTGGTGAAAATAAGAAATGGACATTTTCAAAAACATTCAAAAATACTAACTAACACTTTCAAAAAGGTCAAAACAAGAAATCACAAGGTTTTCTAAAACATTCACAGCTAGTAAATAACACTTTCAAAAAAGTCAAACGAAGAAATTAACGTTTTCAAAAATGCTCTAAAGCAGTAACTAACACTTCCAAAAATATCAAAACAAGGAATCACTATTTTAAAAAACATGCTAAAATAATAAATACCACTTTCAAAAACGTCGAAATGAGAAACCAACGTTTTGAAAAACACTTCTAACTAGTAATTTACACTTTCAAAAAGATCAAAACAAAACATTAACTTTCAAAACGTTCGAAAATGCTACCAAACACTTTAAAAATAACAACGTATTACAAAAATAATTATATTTAGCACTTTAAGAATGTTCAAAATAGAAACAAACGTTTTGAAAAACATTGTAAAATAGTTGCTATGCCGATTTCAACAATTACTATAAAAAATTAACGTTTTTAGAAAAATTTCAAAATAGTTTACCCAAAACCTTTAAGAAGGTATAAGCCAAAAATTAATGTTTTTAAAGGACACAAAAACTAGGCTTTTAACGTTTAGAAAACGTAAACGTAGGAAAAGGTCCTCTTTTGAACAACTGGGCCATTGTGCCAAAAACAAGTGTGAAACTTTTCCCATTAAAAAAAGTCGTAAACTGACTGCTTGCGTGTGTGTAATAAGTGCGTGGCCCCTGGCTTGGCTTTGAAGTTTGAGCTGGCGCTTGACGAAGTGTAGAAAGTCGAGAAAGGGAAGAAAGTAGGCCTTTGCTTTGGGAGCGTTGGCGTAGGAGTAGGTCATACGTGAATTGTAATTACATTAGCAATATTAAATCCCTCCGATTTCTCTGCCACGGGAATCCAGTGGAGTGTCTTTTAGCATTTTCTTATTTAATATTCAATGCGACTTTGAGTTCTTGGAATGTTTTCCTCGTCTTGCCTCTCCTTATTTCAGACCTATTTTTACTGTCCTTCCCTCCGGTTATGGCTCACTTAGGATGTGTACTATGATAAATATTCAATTCCTATCATGTATCGTCGGTGTGGAAGCATTTTGTAGAGAAAGTTTGGCGTCTACTGGAAAGTCTAGTTTACGCTATGTCCGTTGCGCCTGTCCTACCGCTCAGCCCTTGTTATAATTTATAGATATTCATTTTTTAAAGGAATTTGCAAAATTGATTTGTATTTAAAACTTTTTAAAACACAACAACAACGCGTTTGCAACTTTTAATGAAAGCAAACGACATTATTATTTTTTAAAACATAAACCTTCAGGATTTATTGCTTAAACGTTTTTTAAATACACTAAAGCCCACGGTTACACTTTTCGTAATATTGTTTACCGAAACTTCTATTTACGCCTTTTCAAATGTAGTAAAACTGCTACTTGCCCTTTTCCAAACGTGGTAAAACTTCTATGTACACTTTTGAGAACACTATAGTTGCTGTGTGTGCTTTCTAAAACAATGCAACAGTGCTCTTTGCTCTTTTCTAAGGGTGGTAAAACTGTTACTCGCGCCTTCTCAAAAGAAGTAGAAATGCTATTTACACCTTTTGATAACAGTAGAATTTCTATTTGTTTTTTTTTCAGACGATCTAAAACTGTTATTTGGACTTTTTCAAAAGTTGTAAATCTGATGTGTACACTTTTTAAAAACAATGAAATTCCTGTTTACGCTTTTCCAGGCATAGTAAAACTACTTATTATATACATTTTAAGAGGAGTAGAACGGCTTTCTGCTCTTTCTCAAACGACCAAAAGCTGCTACTTGCATTTTCCCGAGCTTTGTAAACATGGTGTTTATATGCATTTGTTAAAAGAGAATAATTTCTATTTGATCTTTTCTAAACGATTTAAATCTACTATTTGAGCTTTTCCAAACGTAGAAAGGCTGCTTATTTGCGCTTTCCCAAGAATAATAAAACTGCTACTTAAGCTTTTCCAAAAGTGCTTTGTGCACTTTTTAATAACAACGCAATTGATGTTTATGCTGTTTCAGACATAGTAAAACGGCTATTTACACTTTTCCAAGCTTAGAAAAACTGCTATTTACACCTTTTAAATCTGCTCGTTTTCAAAGGAAAAGTGCTGCTATTACTTTCTAAAGCATCAAAATTGCTATTTGCTTTTTCTAAACGATCCAAAACTGCTATTTGCGCTTTTCCAAACGTCACTTTTTCAAAGAGTGAAACTACTCTATGCTCTATTAACGTAGTAGAGCTGCCATGTACACTTTTTAAAGGCAGAATTGCTATTTCTGCTTTTGGAAAAGTGTAGCCATTGCAAATTACACCATTTTAAAAGTATAAACGTCCAAAACGATACTTTCACTTTTAAACACAGTACAATCCTAAAATATTGCTTAAAAATGGAATCAAAACATTCTACGGACTTTCTCCACAGTACTTTTAACCTTGGACTTACGCCCCTATGCTTCGTGAGCCACGATTTATTTCCTTGGAAAGATTTAAACAAGTAGATAGCAGTGCATAATGTGCATGATTAATCCAGTCGCCGTCCCCTCAGCATTTCATAAACGGCAAAAGGCACTCAAGGTTAAACTGGCTCTTATGATTCGAGTAAACATTTGAAAGCCTCATAATATTTCATAGAGCATAATATATTACAGTTTACCCTCCACACGCAGACAAGTTGTACGCAAAGACAAGCAAACGTATCAAGTTTCAGTGTAAATAAAAGACACAGCAAAAGGGAGAAAGACTGCTGACGCTCTCACAAGTATTTATCTTACATTATCCCTAATTTGTAAATTGTGAGCTCGTTAATTCCTTTGAGAATTCTTTACGTTCAAAAGGGAATATCTTCCATCAATCCTGTCGCTAGAAAAAGCGACTTTCTCCAGAAAGATACGCCCTTTTGCAGGGGGGCCCTCTCTAATCCATTTCAATTCCAATAATATTCCGATGCCTCCTATTTTTCCCCCCGTAGCTCCTTGAATATTCTACATGCTTAATTGCATCATCAATTTCCCATGTGCTTGAGGAAGGTTCAAATTGGATTAACTTGTGTGGGGAGGGGCTGGTTGATAAGCCCTTTTGCACTGTATTTTGTTAGCATTTTTAATTAGCTACCTCAAGTTTATGGAGCTGGAAAGCCTCACTCAATTCCATTAGAAGCATACGTTTAATTACATTTTGCGAATGTTCGCTCCTTGGTTTTGTGCTGCTGATTTTAGATGGAAAGTATTCTGCAATGATTTTTGTAGTATTTTGTGTAGAAATGTAGTGTGGGGATGTTTTTTTTTGCTCTGACAGGTATTTTTAATTAACTTTTGTTTTTGAAAGGCAGAGCCGATGATGCGTGGCAGGTAGACGTGGAACCAGGAGAAAGTAATTAGATGCAAGAGAAAGCAAGAGAAAGCAAGAGAAAGCAAGTGAAAGCAGGAGAAAGCAAGTGAAAGCAAGTGAAATGTTTTAAATTTATGCGTTAATTCAACCTGAATTTATTTTTAGTTTGCAATTTAATTTATTTGCAACTGGGAAACCATGGAAAAAATACTTTACAAAAGTTCGTTTTGTAGAAATAACCTTTTTTAAAACGGTCAAATCTACAAACAACATTTTAAAAAGCATTCAAAAACACAGTACCTTTGTAACTAAGACTTTCAAAAGGGCTAAACCAAAAATTAACACTTTCAAAAAGGTGTAAATCCAGAATGTGGTCCTTTCAAAAAGGTCCAAGCAAGATATTAACGATTTCAAAAATATGGTAAACAAGAAACTAACACTTTCAAAAAGGTGTAAAACCAGAAATTGGTCCTTTCAAAAAGGTTCAAGCAAGATATTAACGTTTTCAAAAATGTGTTAAGCAAAAACTTAACACTTTCAAAAAGGCCAAAACAGGATACTAACATTTCTCAAAAGGTGTAAAGCAAGAAGCTAACACTTTCAAAAAGATGTAGCCCTAAATGTAGCACCGTTTCGAAAAGTTAAAACCGTTAAAATTTTTAAATGTTATTTTACTTTTGAATTAATTTGAAAAACATTTAGGAAAAGTGTATTATAATAAAAATGTGGGATTTTGACCCTGCTCAATCATTTAGGCCTGATTTTTGGGTCATTATACGTAGATTAGGGTTGCTGGTTCGAATAAAAAAATTGAAAGTGCGATGGAATGCAAAACAGCTTTTTAAAACCTTGTATGAGGCTTAAGATTAAGAGGAACCAAATAATTCTAATCTGTATTATGACTCACATTTTTCGACTTGATTAAAGAACCCATTTGATTTGATGGCGAAAAGGGAAAAAAGAATTAAAAATAAAACGTCAATTAAATTAAAAGACAAAACTCACCTGCGCTCGAAGAGCTGCTAAATGCATTTGAGCGACGCGAAGGTCAAATCGTTTCATACTAATTTCTTCTTGGAGCTCATTTGCTTTATTGAAGAGGTTGGAATCTAAGCTCCTGGATTAAAATAATTAATTATTTGTGAAGTATTATTAAATTAAAATTATTAGTAATTAATTATTTTTCAAAATTATTTTTAAAAAAATGCAGTACAGGTAAATGGATTTTAAATATTTTGAAAATGTTTTTTAAAATAAACACTTAATTAATTTTGTTAAAATTAATTAGTACCTTTGTTGCATGCGACTGAGGGTGTCGAGTGAGTCTTGCAATTGTTTCATTTCTGATTCCAACTCGGTCATTTCCTTTCTGAAAGTGTCCATGCGAGTTCGTGTGGCTGGGGCGGACAAACGGTCCATGATGATCTCGTCTTTTAATACTGGCACGTGTGACTTGTCCTAAAAAAAATAAAAATTCAGTCAAAATTCAGTTTTAATTTTAAATTTTAACTTACCGTAAAGACCCTAATAGTGCCCCCAGGCACTATTTTAAACTTCAAGCTAAGAGACCCCGGGCACAATTAGAGACCCGGGCACAAATAGGGACCCGTCTCGGACATTATATAGGGAGGGCACTAAAGTTCGCGCTAAGACACCGGCAAAATTAGAGACCGGGCACTATTAGAGACCGGGGCACAATTTGGGTCTTTACGGTATTTTAATTTTGCCACAAATACTGCAATTGCATTTACTGTACATAACCGCACATAATCTCCTCAGTTATTTTGAACGGAGTCAAAGAAAATATTATATTCGAAGCCCAACTGCCCAACACATTCTGCTATATTTTTTATTCACCTTTTTTTCCTTATTACATAATTGTGAGCTTACACACGCTCAGTGTTGTAATACGTTAACGAATATTTCAAATCGTTCGTTTTTTCCGCGTGAAACTGTGCAGACTTCTTTCTCGTTCACAAATTGGAAAAGCCGTTCTTTGCATTCCGTTCTCCGCCCGTTCACTGAACGGTAGAGCCACTGCTACGCGTGCTAAAATCACGACGTGCAGGCGAACGGGAAAAACGTATTGATTGGAACTCCCGCTGTGCAGAGGAAATTTAGTCCGTTCTCTTCCCGTTCGTTAGTGAACGAGAACAGAACGAAAGAACGACCCGTTCTTCTGAACAGATTACAACACTGCACACGCTTCCGAGTCGCTCCCGAAGGTAATGTGCGTAATTTAGCTTCTAATGTTTTAAAATAGTAAGTAGAAGCTCCGTTTTACTATTTTACAAAACTACAAAATTCCGGTTTTGCTTATTTTGGCAAGTGTAGATAGGAGTCCTTGCCATTTTTAAAAAGTGCAAATTCCAGGTTTGCACTTTTTTGTAGTGTTTGATGCAGTTTACAGACTTTCTGGCACTTTTTGAATAGTGCAAATTATCAGTTTAAAAGTACATAGCTACTAGGTATATTATTTTGACTATTTTTGAAAAGTGCTAATAGCAGTTTTAAAGGTTTTTTGAAAAATGTTAATGTCGGTTTTAACAACTTTTTGAAAAGTGCTGATTGTCGTTTTAAACATTTTTTGAAAAATGTTAATGTCGGTTTTAACAACTTTCTGAAAGGTGCTAATTTCGATCTTAAACATGTTTTGAAAGGTAATTATAGGAGTTTTACACTTATTAGTTTTGAAAAGTGCTAAGTTTAGTTTGAAGCACTTTTTGAAAGTGTTAGTTGCCGTCTTACACATTTTTTGAAAAGTGCTAATTACTATTTTACACTTTTTTTTAAACGTGTTAATTGCTATTTTACATTTGTTTTTGAACTGTACTAATTACAGTTTGAGAAGAACTTTTTTAAAACTGTTTAGTTGCTATTTTATACATTTTTTGAAAAGTGCTAATTGCTATTTTATACATTTTTTGAAAAGTGTCAATTGCAGTTTTATACATTTTTTGAAAATTGTCAATTGCAGTTTGAAACACTTTTTGAAAAGTTCTAACTGTAGTTTTACAAATTTTTTGAAAAGTGCTTTTTGCAGTTTTACGCAACTTTTAAAAAAATGTTGATTCTAATTGTACACACTACTTTGAAAAGTTGAATTAAATAATAGTTTTGTATATGTTTGAAACGTGTAATTCTCCTTTCCAATGTAATATTTCGTTAACACCTGCAAACGATGAACAAACTGAGAATCTGCGCTGGACCAGGTCTTGCATAATATTTTTAACGACGTCTAAGACTTACACAACTAAAGCTTTTTAACCCAAGCCTGCAGCAAAACATAATACAAAGAATTCCTACCTTGTTGTACATGAAATCAAATTATAAAAAATCCCCCAAAAGTTGTCTCTTTGCCTAGCTCATCTTTCCCTAGCCAACATCAAAATAGAAACAAATTGAAAAAGACAAGGCTGTAAACTTGTGAACGGTGATAGGAGCTAATTCCTGTGGGAGGTTTTAATGGGCACTTTGGGGATTTAATTCCGTCTCTTTTATTTCCCATGATCTCAACTCTGTAGCCTGTAGACATGTACTTGTCGATTTTCAAATTGAAAATTGAAATTTTTTTTCAATTTTATTTCCCCACCAATTGAAAAATTTTACGGTTGAGGTTTACGCTCTACACTACATTTCACATTTCTATACCTTTGATTGGTATTACTACTGGGTGAGTGGGTCATAGTAATTTCTAGTCCTCCTTTTCTGTACTGGGCTTGGGTTTGGTTGCAAACTATGGTCTACAGTTCTACAGTTCTATAGTTTTAATGGCAACACTATTTATTGGAGTGTCTGCTACTCCAAAATTTATTTCGAGCGTCCCTTAATGTGGCATTTGAGTGAGCATTTCCTAGAATTTATGTGGCGGCGGGAGAGTCAGTCAGGCTCCCAACTTGCTAAAAAGGGAAAATAGTTATCTGTAAAACATGTTGCAGACAGTAGTACGGTGAGGGTAAAAATGTCGATATGCCCTTTTGCACCTTCGGAAATGGATGGGAGATAAATGAGTCTGGATGATAGGCAGTTGTTCCGTCGTTTGTAGATACGAATTGGCAATAACCTTGTACCTTTCTATACATTATATTTGAACGGAGCCATCCATAAATTACAGGGATTATTTTTTTTGTTTTTAATTTGATTTTTTTGTTGGGCAATTTCTACTTGTATCTCTGTGAGCCTGAATACCAGTTTAATACGAACTATGTACTACCTACATATTTTATGTTTTACTATTTTTGAAAGGTGCTCATTGCGGTTTTGAACATCTTTTGAAAATTAGCGATTCAGGTTTTACACAACTTTCGTATCTTTTTGAAACGGTAATGTATTTTGTTTTGAACGTTGTTGAAGTCGTGATTTCTAGTTTTGACTATGTTGAATATGGTCATTTCTAGTTTTTTGACGTTTTGAAAGTGTTATTTACTAATTTTGACTGTTTTCAAAAGTGTTATTTACTAGTTTTGACTGTTTTGAAAAAGTGTTATTTACTAGTTTTGACTGTTTTGAAAAAGTGTTATTTACTAGTTTTTACTGTTTTGAAAAAGTGGTATTTACTAGTTTTGACTGTTTTGAAAAAGTGTTATTTACTAATTTTGACTGTTTTGAAAAAGTGTTATTTACTAGTTTAAACCGTTTAGAAGAGTGCATTTATGGAATTAAACACTTTCGTAAAGCATTTTTTCCATAGTTGTATGGTTCCGAATACGTTATAATGGGTTAATTGCAGTTTTGCAGTTTTTCTTGAAGTGCTAAATTCGGTTTTATACATTTCTGATGAGTGTCAATTGAAGTTTTATACATTTTTCAATTTACTTTTGATTGCTTTCACCAATGCAATGCTTTCACTTTTTCAAACGTGATTTGTGCAGAGCCCCTTTACTGGCCTACCTGGCTCACAGTAGTGGGTTGTACGTGTGCAGACCTGAGTTCCCATCCCTACCTTTTTTACGACATCATTTGACTCCCTGCCTCGCTTTTCATCCCAAAAAATTGAAATGGAAATTGGGCAATGCATAGGGGGTACTAGTGTTCCGTACTACAATGCATTGGAGAAAGCAAACGAAAGAGTGGGGGTTATGCATATATTACGTTGGAATTTAAAAAACAAATTAATTGTGTATTGATAGCAGTAGTAGCTACATGTGTATGTAGAAAACATTTTTTGGAAATTCATGACGTAATTTATGGGCAGCCCCCCTGAAGCAGCTCTACGCAGTTAATGTTTATCTCGTGAGGTTCTTCATAGACCCGCCGATGGTTGATGGTCATGGTGAGTGCTTTCCGTTTCACTTTCACTTCCCTTTCCTTTCATCGATATTTTTTTTTAAACTTTCCAATCTATTATGCATGGGGCACATGTGGGAGCGCGCTCCAGGCAGGTACTTACGTACCGTAATTCCCTGATTAACTACCCAGTTTTCCAGGCACCGTAGTAAATGAACTATTTTGAAAAGCGTAAACAGCTTTTTTATCAGTTTTGAGAAAGTGCACAGAGCAGTTTTACTGTACCCAAAAACGCGGAATGAGTGGCGTTCTTAATGCAGGCAGCTATAAGTGTATTGATGCTATTGTGTAGACAGCAGATTTACTACTTTTGAAAACATATAAATTGCGGTTTTAATTCTTTTTAAAAAGCGTAAATAGCAGTTTTATTACTTTTAGAAAATTATAAATAGCAGCTTTAATACTTTTGCGAAAGTAGAAATAGCAGTTTTACTGCTTTTGAAAAGTGTAAATAGCAGTTTTACTGCTTTTGAAAAGTGTAAATAGCAGTTTTATTACTTTTGGAAAGGTATAAATAGCAGCTATAATACTTTTGCGAAAGTAGAAATAGCAGTTTTACTGCTTTTGAAAAGGTATTTCTAATTTATTACCTTTAAATAAGTCTAAATTCCCTTCCTTCGTGCAATCTAGCACGTTCTGTTGAAGTAAACAATTAAAGTTATTTTGAACGACGTTGAAGCTGACAAAACGTAAATTTTAAATGTTTACAACAAAATCACCAAAAACCTTCTTTGGATATATTTGCAGTATCAAACGAACCGTTTTTACCACATTCTAAAAACTCTAAATATCAGTTCTGCTCATTCAAAAATGTGTAAATAAAGATTTCGCTAATTTTGAAATGTGTACATAGCAGCTTTCACACTTCTGAAAAAGTCCACATTGCAGTTTTATTCATTTAAAAAAAAGGGTAAATACTAGTAAATAGGAGCTTTACTACTTTTGAAAAAGTGTAAATAACAGTTTTACTGCTTTTAAAACGTATAAGTACCTCTTTTATTACCTTTGAGAAACTACTTATAACAACACATAATCAGTTGTGACAACATGCTAATTAAATAGTGGAAGTTACTCCGAATGGCGTTAAAGTAAAAATATAACTATTGGATTTTCCTAATAAAATAACAAAAAACTGCCGTGCACATTTTACAACAGTCGAACCAACCGATTGCAGTTTTATCACATTTTAAACAGCCCAAATAGTCAGTTCTGATAATTCGGAAATGTGTAACAAGAGGTTTCGCTACTTTTGAAATGTCTAAATAGCAGCATTCACACATACGAAAAAGTCTAGATGGCAGTTTTATTCACTTTAAAAAAAGGTAAATAGCAGCTTCACAACTTTTTAAAAAGAGCCGACACCATTTTTTACTATGCAAACATCATTTTAGTCGGATTTGAGTTTTTTGCAGCTTTTCAAAAACATTAAAAAGTACATTTTGCATCTTTTCAAAAACATGCAAATAGGACATTTTGCATCTTTTCAAAAACACGTAGAAAATTTTGCACTTTTCGAAAGTATGTAAATAGGACATTTTGCATCGTTTATAAAAATATGATGAGGGACATTTTGCATCTTTTCAAAAACATACAAATAAGACATTTTGCATCTTTTAAAAAACACGTAAATAGGAAATTTTGCACTTTTCGAAAATATGTAATTAGGTTATTTTGCATGTTTTATAAAAACATGAAAAAGGACATTTTGCATCTTTTCAAAATACGTAAATAGGAAATTTTGCATTTTTCGAAAATATGTAAATAGGTAGGTTATTTTGCATCTTTTATACCTTGAGACTTAGGACACAATACCATCAGGAAGACGCTAGACTTACGCCATATTGCTTCCCTAAACCCCCATACGACTGTCTACTATGCTAGTAGGCTCTGCTACCGTACTACGCAAGGGGCTGTGCATAAGCTACGTTGATAATTTTTCTGCATTTTGTACCCCACAGGAGCCACTGTATGCCACTGAAATAGGGGCTAGAATTTCTAGCTCTTTTTCACTTTATTTTAACAACGTAATTTATGCAAAGCTCCTTCTTCAGTTTAAAGTGCCTTATATATTATGTAGGAAAAAGGAGGGTCGCCGCCGACTATGTATAAGTGACTCTCGCAATGGCAGGCCACAGAAATAAAATTGTACAGAATTTCCATTTTGAGTCTACATTATATATTATCTAAGCGCGGGTTCCCATCAAACTCCGCCCACCAGGGGCCGCCCACAACTTACCCCCCCCCCCCCCTTAAGTAATCAATACCAATTAGATGTAATTAATACTATGTAATTAATACTATGTAATCAATACCGTGTAATCAATACTAATTGCATGTAAGTAATCACCCACTATGTAATTAATACTATGTAATCAATACTATGTAAGTAATCACCCACTATGTAAGTAATACTATGTAATTAATACCCTAATCGCCCTCAAAGTAAGCAATATCCCATCAATTAATTATACAGGTGCAATAGAAATTGATCTTGACAGATGGTACATATATGCAAGGGTCCAGAATGTAATCAATAACTTTGGGGTAGAGTGAATAAGAGTAATGTAGAAGGAGGAAACGCATGGTGGTACATATATACAAGAGTTCAGGCTTTGGACTTTGAGATAGTGTGTGCGAGCAGTGATAGTGAATAAGAGTAATGTAGAAAGAGGAAACGCATGGTGGTACATATATACAAGGGTTCAGGCTTTGGACTTTGGAGTAGTGTGTTTGGTGAGAGGGGAATGAAACACACTGGCCTGGCTTTGACTGCAGCTGCGGCGTTGCCATATTTTCGGCCGATATTTCCGACCGATTTTCAGACTTGCCTTTATGGAGCTTTAACTTGTGTAAAAGCTTTAGTGGCAATGACGCATTACTCGACTCCACTACTTGTGTGTGTAAATTAAATTAAAATTAAACTAAAATTAAATTAAAATTAAAATTAAACTAAAATTAAAATTAAAATAAAATTAAAATTAAACTAAAATTAAAATTAAATTAAACTAAAATATAATTAAAATTTAAATTATGCAATTAAATTAAAATTAAATTAAAACTAAAATTAAAATTAAATTAAAATTAAAATTAAATTAAAATTAAAATTAAAATAAAACTAAATTAAATTAAAATTAGATTAAAATTAAATAAATTAAAATTAAAATTAAATTAAAATTAAAATTAAATTAAATTAAAATTAAAGTTAAACTAAAATTAAAGTAAATTAAAGTTAAAGTAAATTGAATTGCATTTATTCCAATGGTTTAACCAAAGC
>JAQFZC010002486.1:0-22874 GCA_034695205.1 Dicyrtoma fusca | reverse complement strand
TGACCGTTTTGAAAAAGTGTTATTTACTAGTTTTGACCGTTTTGAAAAAGTGTTATTTACTAGTTTTGACCGTTTCGGAAAAGTGTTATTTACTAGTTTTGACCGTTTTGGAAAGGTTAATTTCTAAACAAAATCACTTTTGTAATGGTTTTCGAGTTGCGAATACGTTAAGAAGTACCTAAATAGAAAACACATTTCAAAATGATGCTATATATGTAGGTACATCTGTAATTATTAAACTTTTAAAAACACGTAAATAGAGAACTTTGCTATTAGGTTCTTTCTTTGTAGTGACCTAGCTTTGCCTCACAGCCCAGGAAATGAGACTGCATGACTGCACACAGGGCTGTCACTGGGTTCGGTCCCTTTCATTCCTCCTTTCTCTCCTCTCTGTCTGAGCCTCCTGATAAAAGGAGAAAGTTAAAAGAAATTTCGAAGCCGTAATTTGATTTTCAGCATGAATAATCTGAATACCCCTCTAACTTTATCGCTATTTCCAGCTCCAGCTCCCTGGAATGCTTTGTGCTCACTCTTTCGCCGTTCGTGGAGGGGTGGGCGCGGGTGGAAAACGTTTAGTGTTCCGTGAAGACTTTCTGAATCAGCTGCTGCTGGGCCAACACTGGAATTCAACGCAATAGGAAATAGAAGCATGTAACTATACACACACACACACACACATTCGCAAACACCAGCACCAACATATAGAGCTATGAAAAAGCTCATCTCTAATTTCATCTTCCAAACACTGAATCATGGAACAGCGCGCATTGCCCCTGAGTAGCTAAAAGGGGTCATCAATACAGTGGACCGTACGTCGATCATCTCTCTTTTTAAATACAAGGTTCTAATGAGCATGTTTCAGTTCACAATTTTTCAAAATTATTTTTTAAACCATTTTGAATTTTGTGCACCTTTAACCTGTTCGCAACTCGCAAACCATGAAAAAAATGCTTTACAAAAGTGTTTAGTTCTATAAATTAACCTTTTCGAAATGGTCAAAACTAGTAAATAACACTTTTTCAAAATGGTCAAAACTATTAAATGACACTTTTTCAAAAGATTCAAAACTAGTAAACAACACTTTTTCAAAACAGTCAAAACTAGTAAATAACACTTTCTCAAAACAGTCAAAACTAGTAAATAACACTTTTTCAAAAGAGTCAAAACTAGTAAACAACACTTTCTCAAAACAGTCAAAACTAGTAAATAACACTTTTTCAAAAGAGTCAAACCTAGTAAATAACACTTTTTAAAAACGGTCAAAACTAGTAAATAACGCTTTTAAAAGGTCAGAAAACTAGAAATTACCGTTTTCAAAAACATTCAAAACTAAGACTATAACCGTTTCGAAAAGGTTAAAAAGCTCACAAAAAACTGGCTCTTTGTGACGATGCGCTTGAAAAGAAATACAAAAAAGAAAATTGGAATCGAGCCCTTGCCTTAATTGCCACGAACGAAACGTAATTTATGAATGAGCCTATAAAAGTATAGGTATGTGCTTAATTCAAAGCAAAGGTATGCTTAGACCTACATACCTAGGTACTTAAAACGTGCCCCTTGCCTCCAGTCTTATTCTGTCTCTTTTTTATCTTGCTTTTTTCTTTTTAATTTTCCGCCACAGCAACTACCAGTACTCAACGCCAAGTGTATAATTAAGTATTTAAATGTGAGGTGAGTTGATTAAATTAAAAAGGAAGATAGGATTGAATTATTCTCATCAACGAGTTATTTACTAATAGTATTTCGTACTACTTTGATGATTTTCCTCTATATGTATACATATACCTACATACATTATGCACTCACATAAAAGAAAACATTCTGTTGCTAGAATTAGCTATAGAATAAGCAGAGCTACTCAACACAGTGTTTTATATGTATGTGTTTTTTAAGGACCTACATAAATGTATTTTTATTTAAATAATTTTGTATTACACACTTCAAAGCTTGATAGGAACTTAGGCACCTACATTCTTGTGATTCGAATGTAGGTGCCTTGCAACTTGTAGTTGGTACGTCTAGTAATTGGACGCAAAACAGATATTTACGTCTTTGCCTTGGAACAATCTCATCTTACACCTAGATTGCTAAACAGAGCTTCAAAATTAATTTATATCTTCTGGGGTTGTGCGTGGAACTGAATAGTTTCTTCTCATCCGTAGAATAAGAAGAAGGGACCCAGATGGAATGCAGAATCGTCGACCGCTTCATATTTTCTTCTTAGTACACAACAGGTTGACAATTTTTGCATTAAAAAAGCTATAATTTTCAATCTAAATGCAAAGTTTTTTTTGCATTATTACAACACGAAGCCCAGCATTCTTTTTTTCTAGATGTGCGATGCAATGACTAAATATATACATATGTATAGTGTTTACTGTAACTATATAGCTATAGTATGTACAAAGTAGGAACAAACATAGGTAGGTACCTAGGTACTTAACTCAAGTAAATACAAAAATACATATGAATTGGTGTACGGCCAGAGCTAAATCCATGCAACCAATTCATTAAAATCCTCTCTGAAAAAAATGTCTCAGGCGAACAACAACAGAAATATGGTTGGTTACTGATGCAATAAGCCACAATTATTTCTCAAAAACTACAGCTAACGATATAATGTAAGTACTAGCAAGAATAAAATCCTAACAATATAATAGCGAAAATGTAAAGGAGAAAATGTATTAAATCAATAACACAGTAAAATAGGAGACAAGGCAATTAGAGAGATCAAAAGCTATCCATGATCACGATCATCTGCAATGGGTTAAATAAATACGTAAAGATGGTCTTGATGGCAAGCTTTATTTTTTTTCCTCGACTTTACATTGAAAAGAAACGACTGAAAGCACGCTTAAGAGGTCTCATTATAAACTACTTAGACGTCATCATGGGATTGGGATCAAGTACGCCATTAGTTGCTGTAAGATCTCCTCTGAAGTTTACAAGAGCATGTGTGTGTGTGTGTGTGTGTGTGTCTACGAACCCTTAAACGATTCAAAATTTAAAGTTAACATAGGAACCCAAAATATTTGCCAAAATTTTAACCTATTCGGAACTGGCAAACCACCACGTTGTTCAGTTTTTATAATGCAATAGTAAAAGCTCGATATCAACACTTTCGAAAAGGTGTAAAACTAAAAGTTAACACATTCAAAAAGCAATAAAACGAGCAATTAAAACTTTTGAAATCGGCTAAAACTAGAAAGCACCGTTTTCAAAAAAGTGCAAACCTAGAAGATAACACTTTCAAAAAGAGAAAAACACTAGAAATTATTGCTTTCAAAAAAGTATAAAACTAGAAACTAACACTTTTCGAAAAGGTATAAAACTAGAAACTAACACTTTTCAAAAAGGTATAAAACTAGAAACTAACACTTTTCAAAAAGGTATAAAACTAGAAAGTACCGTTTTCAAAAAGGTGCAAATCTCGAAGAAACACTTTCAAAAAGAGAAAAACTGGAAATTACTGGTTTCAAAGAGGTATAAAACTAGAAACTAACACTTTTCGAAACGGTTAAAACTAGAAAGCACCTTTTTCAAAAAGGTGCAAACCTCGAAGAAACACTTTCAAAAAGAGAAAAACTAGAAACTAACACCTTTCGAAACGGTTAAAACTAGAAATCACTGTTTTCAAAAACACGCATAAAACTACAAATTGCCATTTTCAAAACGATGTAATACTAGCTAACTTGCAGTCTTAAAAAGGTTAAATATCAAGAAGCACACAACCTAACGTGACTAACGTCGTTGTCAAAAGTATTCGGAAAACTTCAAAGTTCCAAACGGGTATCAAATGTTCAAGAACGCAGACGGAACTCAGCTCAAAGTGAAAGATGGAGCACAAACGGCATAAATGCACGTCAATATAAACAAGATGAAAGTACCCACTCGTATTCCCCTCACTGTCCGTCCCCTTGAAAAATGTTTAGAATTAGCTCGTCCAGGACAGTAATTCACAACAGGATTACTTCCGTTATCTAACATTCAACGACATTCATTACTCATCTCCTAAGAACTAACAAGATATTTTTCGCTGATAAAATCCCCCGCGTTAGGCTTTACTTCTACGTTCTACTTGAACAGAAGCTAAGTAAGAAGCACACACTCCCGGATCCTAAAGCGGAGAGAACAAGCACTAAAAGTAAAGCGTGCGTATGTACTTAGGATCCAACGTATAGGTTGATGCATATTGCGGGTTAGTATGCACAGTGACGCAAATCCAAGAGCTAACGTTATTACGGCCATTCTATCTTATATTAAAAGAAAGTAAGGCGCAAATCCCTTCTACGATGTCGTACCTTTAAATAAAATTAAACATTTCAGTCTTGGAAACATGGGAGATTTAGTACATGTTTTGAAAAAGTGCAACTGTCGTAATTGTGTTTTTTTGAAAAAGTGCAACTGTCGTAATTGTGTTTTTTTAAAAAGTGCAACTGTCGTAATTGTGTTTTTTTGAAAAAGTGCAACTGTCGTAATTGTGTTTTTTTGAAAAACTGCAAAGGTCGTAATTGTGTTTTTGTGAAAAGTGCAAATGTGGTAATTGTGTTTTTGTGAAAAGTGCAACTGTCGTAATTGTGTTTTTTTGAAAAAGTGCAACTGTCGTAATTGTGTTTTTTTGAAAAAGTGCAAATGTCGTAATTGTGTTTTTTTGAAAAGTGCAACAGTCGTAATTGTGTTTTTTTGAAAAAGTGCAACTGTCGTAATTGTGTTTTTGTGAAAAGTGCAAATGTCGTAATTGTGGTTTTGTGAAAAGTGCAACTGTCGTAATTTGTGTTTTTTTGAAAAAGTGCAACTGTCGTAATTGTGTTTTTGTGCAAAGTGCAAATGTCGTAATTGTGTTTTTTCGAAAATTTCAAATGTCGTTATTGTGTTTTTTTGAAAAAGTGCAACAGTCGTAATTGTGTTTTTTTGAAAAAGTGCAACTGTCGTAATTGTGTTTTTGTGAAAAGTGCAAATGTCGTAATTGTGGTTTTGTGAAAAGTGCAACTGTCGTAATTTGTGTTTTTTTGAAAAAGTGCAACTGTCGTAATTGTGTTTTTGTGCAAAGTGCAAATGTCGTAATTGTGTTTTTGTGCAAAGTGCAAATGTCGTAATTGTGTTTTTGTGAAAAGTGCAAATGTCGTAATTGTGTTTTTTCGAAAATTTCAAATGTCGTTATTGTGTTTTTTTGAAAAAGTGCAAATGTCGTAATTGTGTTTTTTTCGAAAAAGTGCAAATGTCGTAATTTTGTTTTTTTGAAAAAGTGCAAATGTCGTAATTTTGTTTTTTTGAAAAAGTGCAACTGTCGTAATTGTGTTTTTTTGAAAAAGTGCAAATGTCGTAATTGTGTTTTTGTGCAAAGTGCAAATGTCGTAATTGTGTTTTTGTGAAAAGTGCAAATGTCGTAATTGTGTTTTTTCGAAAATTTCAAATGTCGTTATTGTGTTTTTTTGAAAAAGTGCAAATGTCGTAATTGTGTTTTTTTCGAAAAAGTGCAAATGTCGTAATTTTGTTTTTTTGAAAAAGTGCAAATGTCGTAATTTTGTTTTTTTGAAAAAATGCAAATGTCGTAATTTTGTTTTTTTGAAAAAGTGCAAATGTCGTAATTTTGTTTTTTTTGAAAAAGTGCAAATGTTGTGATTTTGTGCTTTTGAAAAGGTGCACTCCTTTTTTATATCTTTTTTAGGAGATCCAAATACCTTATTTAAAAGTTTTTGAACAAGTGCCAAAATGTATGATTCGCTTGTTTTTGGAAACGTGCAAAATGTGACATTGCAAATATCTGAAAAGGTGAAAATATCCAATTTACTTGTTTCGAAAAGGTATAAACTCATTTTTACAAGTTTTTGAAGCAATGCAAAATCTCCTATTTACAAAGTTGAAAAAAGGTAGAACATGCAATTATGTAAAACGGCGTTTAAATGATGTAAGCTATTGTATTTACGAGAACGTATTTTGAAATGGTCAAATCTTCATTGACACTGTTACAGTTTAAAAAGTTCCTCCTGTGGTATTCAATTTTATATACTATAGCTGCAATGGTAATTTTGCACCTTTCCGAACTACAAACCATTAATTTGCGTTTCTAGGTCCATTTGGACCGCATTCAGCAGGAAATCGGAGTTGTGCTAATTTGAAAATACAGATAATTTTTGGACTAGACTTTATTACTTGAGCGTAAACAGAGCTTTGCTATTACACCATTTAATCTACATGGAATGTGTGCTATTTTGCATGCTAACCCGGGGTAAATGTGTAAAGTGGTAAAATATAGTGAAATCCAGAAATCCTAAAAATGTTTGCTTCGTCGAGGATTACATTAGTTACCAGCTCAAGTGGAGAGGGAAAGGGATCGAGAAAGTATGCGAAAACGAAAAGTAATAGAGGCCGTAATTTTTCTGTTGATCTCGAAACTGTTATTACTCCTTACATCATGTGGTTTAATGGGGAAATTCCTCCTTGAAAATTGCCTCTTGTATAAATTCAATCCTGACAGTTTTCTTTCAATATCAGTAATGCCGTACTTATATATTTTATTGCATAGAGAACGCCGCGTACTTCTAGTATTATTTCTATTCTTTTAAAAACTGTAGTAAACCATTCTACCTGTTCAATTACCCTATTTTACGAAAGCACACTACAAACTTTTTCACTTGCGCTCATTGTCAGAGTAAGTGTACTTGTGTTGCCGGTGAGGTGTCATATTTTAATGCAGATAACGTAATACGATGAAGTAATGCCTTCGATCTATTTGGAATTATTGCTAGGCAAAGATTGATGACACGTTTCATCCCAATTGTTATTAACGATATTAGAGGAAATTTTCTTGTTCCAGGAAATCCGAAAATAGTAAGATTGGAACTGTGCAAAACTATATGAACCATCATTTTCTACGGTTATATCCTTCTGGAAGCTCTAAGGAAGTCGTAGATTGCGTAAGTAGAATATTACGTCATAATGCAACTCCCTCCGAGTCTTTGTTACAAGTTATTGGTTTCGCATTTAGCATTGTACTTCCTTGCCATGACAGCTATTGAGCCTGTGACTATTTAGGTCAATGTTATTTATATGGGAATTGTAATTCAGGTATCAATTGACAAAGTGCAGAGTTTCCGCATATCCCTGTTGCTACCGTTTTACATAAATTGGGAAGAAATATATTCCCTCAGAAGGCATAATACTTTCGGCTGCCATTTTATTCTTTCCTTGGGATTTGGATCTGGTGTCAAACTCCGCAATGTTTTATTCTTATCTGGTCCCAGATATCCAGCTAACTGGAGAAAGCTTAAGTCAGGCGAAGAATTAAACAACGCGCGTCAAATATCTGGAAGTGAAAGGAATTCCAGGCGCGTTGCTTTATTCAAATCTTGATCCAGCCAACGCATGGTCTGGTCCCAGCTTTCCAGACAGGTTTGGAGTTGTCTGGTTGTCTGGATTTAGTCTGGATCTGGGGTAACTTGGCTTGGAAGCAGAAATCTGTTGGCAGACATACTTGCTCAGATTTCTGGCAGCCAGATTTGAATAAAACATCGACAGGAAAGTATAGAGAATTTTACATCTGTCTCTACTTCGTAGTATTACATACATAATACGCCCGATCCCGGTCTCGATCCAGATCCCTATGAATTGTACGTGAAGCCGAGGCCAACATTCCCATTTTTTGTGTGTGCAACAGTAAAATAGTAATGGAATAGAACAACGGGCTTCGTGGCACTGAAATATTTTATGAAATATCCCCGATTCTTATAGGATACAGAGCACCCTATGTATAGACAGTATACTGATACTACGGGTGTTCTATATATGTATACGTCTATGTATGTCTATGCTATATGCTACGAATGGAGCATGGAAAGTTTTGAGTGATACTCCTAATGGTCCCTAATATTCTTTTGGTGCTGAAAGTGGGAGACTGTTTTATAACTTTTGAAGATTTAGATTTTCTATTTATTTCTTCATGTGAGAATTTACTCAGTCTCTTTGATCTAGTTAACACATTGGCGGGGTGGTGCTGGTGGCGTAAATGGGGGAAAGAAGGAAAGTACTTGGATAACTGGGATAAGTGCACACATGGATGCATAAAGTATAAAAAACTTTGTATCGTGGGTGAAGAAGCATTGGAACTGACAATTCAGCTTTTCTAAAATAGGAAACCTTTTCAAAATAGTGAAACTGGCATTTTAACTTTTCTAAAATAGTAAAAGTGGCATCTAAGGTTTTCAAAAATAGCAACAATTGAACTTACATAATTCAAAAGTAGTAAAAGGGGGAGTTAAACTTTTTTAAGCGCATCGAATCCAGTATTTACACTTTCTCAAAAACAATAAAACTGGTAAGTACACTTTTTATAAACGTGCGAGTAAAGTGTTGATTGCTAAGAAGTACTTTACATAGCTCACAGGTACTTTAAAATGATGGCTTGCAATGCCTTTATGTACGTGAGGACTGGGCTTAACCCACAATGCCTCTGCATCGAGGCTATGTACGTCCCAGTTCATGTGTTCTATTTTAAACCGTTGCATTTGTTGCTATTCCTTCGTCAAATTCTTTAAATGAGTGGTTTGAACAAATGCTGTAGTGTTATGCTGGATTGACTATCTGAAGCCTGGATTGTGAGAGATGGGAAATGGTGAACCAGCGTTCTTGAGAGTATGTGGGTCGTTGGGACTCATTAGGAGATGGCGAGTCTCTCTCTCTCTCTCTCTTTCTCTCTCTGCTGACTGGAAATGAATGCATCCATGCATACGGGAAAAAATGAGATTCTTGCTTTTGAGTCAAGTACAGCCCGTGGCAGAGAAATATGTACATAGAAAACCTCATGATGTAGGAAACGTTCCGTAAGTCATCCATTTCTTCCCAGCTCACTGACTTTGATCTCATCCTGAACGGACTCTTCCGGCACACAATCTGAGCGTAACTACAAATGATGTGGGCTACCCAATTTTTCATGACTTGAAGCTAAATACAAATCGTTGAGGAGATCAGTCCGCACAGTAAGTAATGTGAGCATGAGTCCTGTCGAAAGCCCACGCTCCCTTGTTTTTGTTTGCAACAGTGCAGTGTGGTGAAAGAATGTACATAATCAGAATGCCGAAGGAGCAAACTCCCCCATCCTTAGTTTAAAAATTTAACCCGTTCGCAACTGATAAACCATGGAAAGAATGCTTTACAAAAGTGTTTTTTCTATAAATTAACTTTTTCGAAACGGTCAAAACTAGAAATAATATTTTCAAAAGCATTCGAAATCAGTCACTAAGACTTTCAAAAAGACCAAAAGTAGAAATTAAAGCTTTCTAAAAGATCAAAACTAGAAATAACCAATTTCAAAAAGATCAAAAGTAGAAATTAAAGCTTTCAAAAAGATCAAAACTAGAAATAACCAATTTCAAAAGGATCAAAAGTAGAAATTAAAGCTTTCAAAAAGATCAAAACTAGAAATAACCAATTTCAAAAAGATCAAAACTCGAAATAACTACTTTCAAAAAGATCAAAACTAGAAATTGACAATTTCAAAAAGGTCAAAACTAGAAGCAACATTTCCAAAAGCATTCAAAACCAGTAACTAAGACTTTCGAAAAAGGCCAAAACAACAAATTAAAACTTTCAAAAAGGTCAAAACAAAAAACTAGCACTTAAAAAATTTAAAAACCAAATATAGTACGTAAGGTTAAACTGTATTGGATGTAACTGTGGTAAGAGTTGGTCTCGCTGGTGCTTCACAGGGGAGGCAATCGCATTTTTACAATGTTTTTGAAAAGATTCAAATTGCTTTTATTCGCTCGATTTTGAAAATATACCAAACTGATTTTAACGTCTTTTTAAATAAGTCGAACTTTGTTTTTAAAAAACATGCATCAATGTATGTATCAGTAGTAGAATTAATTAGAACCAGCAATTTCTGGTAAAATTTTTGTACTGTCAGTAGCTACTACTTTGCTACTTATGTAAAAATATGCCTGTTTGCTTCTTCAGTGACTCTACCCTATGATATTTACATGTGCTCACTGTCGTACCTAACGCTAAGTGCATCAAATCATAATTTCGTAGGAACGAGAGCAGGCATGCATTATTTATACTTGCGGTGAAAACCACTGGTGTCATGTTGTATTTGTTTTTTTCTCTTGCATTTTTTTCTCCCCACTTCCTTTGTTTTTCTATTTTCGCGTTCACTTTGAAGCGATTCGTTCAAGTATGTAGTTTTCCCCACAGAATACACGAGTAAGCAATCTAGATATGTAGGTAGGTACTCTATACAAACTTTCTACAGGGTGAAAGTAAGTTTTTTCCCGCCTTCAGTAGAAAGGCACAGAGAGAGATAGAGAGAGAGAGAGAGAGCCGTACTTTCATTTTTTATGCCATCACTACAGTCCGGAATGTGGTGTGAGTTGGTGGAAGTTGGAAGTTGAATGCGAGCAGATTCTACAAGCCAATTTCGGGTTTCCGTTACAAAATCTCTTTAGCCCATTTCTAGGAAGGCACTTTTAACATTAGATGCCCCTATGAAGAGGAGGAAATGGGAGAAAGTGTAGACGTCAGTAGAGGAGATGTAGTTCACCGCCATGGTACAAAGTACACTATTTTATATATTTATTTGGGCTGTCCGTGTCTCTCAATTTCATTGTTTGACTTTGACTTCCGCCTGCACCTCCGTAGGTGCGTTCCCTACTACGAGCTACAAAGGTATGAGCCATTTCTAGTTTTCCGAATATTTCATGCCATATGCACTGCAGATGTAATATTACAACTCCTATTAACTTTTGCCAGTCACCATGTAAATCGATGGTTATTTGCATGGAAATGACTTTCTCTAGCAATGTGCGTGAGGAAGGAGAAAATTATGGAGCGTGGAGCTGAGTGGGGAAAATAAAATAAAATTGAAAACTTGTAGGCAAAAAAATAAAGGGATAAAATAAAAATAAAGATTGATGAGATGTACATGGAGAGATACATACATATATTACGTCTGTCTCATTTCGGAGCTGAAATGACTTGAGTGTCGAGAAGCTCGTTCAGTTCGTTCAGGTACTTGATTTTTACGTAGCTATAGAGACAGGTGGATCGTCGGAATTTTGGTATGCGAAGGTAGTTCACGGGGTTTCGGGTCTACTATGTACTACAGGAGGCTACCCGGATTGTGAGAGAGACAAAGAGGAATGGCAGTCAATTGGGTGGATGGGCTGGATAGATCATGATGAATAAAGTTGTTGGAAAACTTTACTCCCGAAAGTCGACTTTGTAAATCCAATTGTGAAAGGAACAGTTTTCTTTATTGGCGTCCATATCACGCCTAGCTCAAGTTCTGCATTCGAAAATTTGATTTCCTCCCATTCCATAGTCTGTAACTTAACCCTAAACTACCTAGACTCCCCAGCTTTAACTTTCTATTAGAGACAGGCCACATTCCTGAGTGAGTCAGCGGCAGGCGTAGCTACATGTATATAGACAGGGATGTGGAGAGAAAACGTAGCGTTGGGAAAGTTATGGCTCGGGAAGGTAGGTTTGAAGCCAAAGCCTCAAAACATCATCCTGTGTACTTTCTTCAGATTAGCCCAATCAGATTCAAAGGAGATCAAATGAAAAAGAAGAATGGCAATTGAAAAGAGAATGGCAGGAGGGGGAAGACGTGTAGAGCCTTTACTCAGTTATAGAGTCTATAGAGGATTCATTGTTCAGTCGTTAGCTCCACTGTTTATAGGTAGACAAGAAGACAGAGTTTAATGTAAAAGTTCATCTCGTCCTCTTGTTTTGTGGACTGGGTACTCTGGCTCCCTGTCGATCGGATTTCTGACCCTCTATAGCAAATCATTACTCAAAACATTCCACATATGTTCCCTTGGAAAGCAAGGGAGTCTGAGAAAAGTGGACAAATCAGTGGCGTATTTAGCCATAGGCCAAATAGGTCGTTCAAAAATAAAAAATCAGCTTGTAATGAAATCCAAAAAACGGTGTTTCAGTGATTATTGTTTGTCAAGTACAGTTACCCCAGCCTTCACACCTGAAATATAATATAATTGAAAGTTTTGATCAAAGCGTAAAGTAATCTTAGTTGCGCCCCTGAAACACTGAAATGAAGGAAGGAGTGAAGGGAAAATTGAAGGAACCATTAGAGTCAAAGTTATAGTGATGGTGAAAGCATTGGCAGTAAACATTGGTCCAGTTACTCCTTCCCTTCGTCCATTCCATTACGGATATATATATCCAAAGATATTAACTGCGTGTATGGTAGGCTGGGGCTTCTATCGCTAAAGTATTGAACATTTAATTGCATCCCATGTATGGCTCAAGTAGTGCAGCCATTCCGACGGCCGTGCATGGCCATCCGTCTATCAACATAAATGAACTTGTAGGTACAATTCTACCTTATGTATACGTATAGACTGCGTTCCATTAAGCCAGACACGTGCTTCTAAAATACTAAATTCATGTGAGGGATTGGGGTAGATGCGTTTGCATTCTATAGCTCGCTATAATAAAGATAGAGAGGTGCATGTGCCAGCTGCCTCTTCCCAATTTATTGAAACCCAAACGAATTTGTGTTGACTTTAATCTTGAGCTGTGAGTTAGCGTCGCCATTGACGTTTTTGATGTCAAACTACCTAGGTATATATATAGATGTGAAAACTTTTGACCAGGTCAACTGTCCCCTGAAAAGGATGGATAAAGTGGATGCTCGAGGAAAAAAACGGCTTTGTCAACATTTCCCTCACTATACATGACGTTGTCAACGGACTGGGCTAAGAGCAATCACCACTTTTATCAAACATCAGCTACTAGCTAGTCATCTCTGTTTACCAATGCCAGAACACTATTTTATGTGTAGTAACCTAAGAAGGAAAAGGCTGTTATTTCAAACTAGGCTGATCTCCAAAACTTTTAGGTGCCACTGCGTTGACATTCTTAGAAAAACTTACAAAATACCTACATCAATAATTATTTACTTTGAGAAAATTTGGCATTTCGCTATTAAAAAAACTCATGAAAACAACTCGATTACTTTTCTTTTATAGTATTACAAAAGGTCATTTGGCTTCTTCTGTTAGGCTATGCCTATATGATAGCTGGAATGTTTGCACTGTACATGTACGTAAGCCTCTACCCGAGTTAGCATAGCTGTGCGTGGGTATTCTTAAATTAGAGTGAAAGAGGGAGAAAGCAGCTGGAGAAAGATGTAAAGATTGAGACAAGAAGTAAAGAGAAAGAAGGGGAAAGCTGACTTTCCCTTTATGAAATCCTGAATACTGACTACTGTCTATGTAGAGCAGTAAGGAAGTGGCGGGCAGTTGTGTTAGTTCATCCTCTTGAGATCAACCTTCATTCCATGTCTCTCTCTTTTCCATTTTTTTTCACCTTAACCAGCAACCAGGGCCCTTTCTCATCCATCAAAAGACTTGACTTGAACAACATCTCTACATAAATTCAATACCCACTCAATGCTTGCGTTCTCAGCTCACTATCAAATTTATTAAAGACGTCAACTTTCACTTTCATTTCCTCTCCCTTTCCCTCAAAGGTCAGGCAAGCACTTTCATGGCTCTATTTTCCTACGCTCACCATCCATTCCATAGATTTCTGAATTGTAGCTAGGTATTATGAAACACAGTATAATTATCATTCTGTTACTTGTATATTCACAACAGCATATAACAATGATTTAATGATAATAAAATATAAAAAGAGAAAGTGCACATTTAATGCTTTCACCCATAATAAAAAACCTTACGAACTACTACTTACGGAACTTTCTCTTTAAAAACTATTTAGTTTATTTCTGGCATATTTTGAACCTGTCAAAATAGCCTGTAAATAATGCATTATGAAAAATAATTAAAATCGGCTCAGACTGAGCATTTTGCTTCTTAAACCACGATCTGTATGCCAACCAGTAGAGTAGCAGCTGGCAAAATCTGTACACTAATATTATCCATTAAACTGACTACCTACGTACCCATCTCTGTGGACTGAACTCCCATGTTGTAATTACTATTTCCGTGTCCGAATATTTACGTCGATGGAATCTTCCCAGCCTCAGTTATTAAAGGTTCTATTTATGGACGTAAACCGCCTCCGTAAAGTGCATAGTTGCCTAGGGATGTTTGTCTTTGGCCTTTGTCTCTGTAGCACTGCATTTTACTTGGAACTAACAGCTTTGAGCTTTCACCATTATGAGCCGTTTTCCCTTTAATTAAGTTCTGTCTGCATTCTCATGGTCCATGGTGGGGTTGGGCATGGCTTATGGGAACCTGTCCCAGTACCCAGTAAATTGATCTCTTCTCGCCAACCTTTCAATTTACAATTGAGTCAAATATTATATTTCAGAAATTTTATTACTTGGGTCCTTGTGTAACAGATTTGTGCTATTGATACAATGGATACAGAGCTTCTCTCTTTACTTGTGAGTAATTTTGAACAGGATGCTGGCCTATCAGCCTATATCTAAGTTTTAAAGTCAATAAAGTGCGACCTTGTGTTTGTAGGTCATAAAATCTTTAAATTACTATTGTTTGAAAGTACGCAGTTGTACCATGAAGACAAAAGCAAGGGAAACACGCTTTTGATCAATAAATTAATTGCGATCGGATAGATAGACCTACACGTGAGGGGTTAACAGGGCATGGTGCAAAGTGAAAGTGGTCTTGCATAGTGCAACAGCATGTGTACCTACCTATACTGAGTGTTGCGTGCAGTGCGGCGGAAACTACTTGAGACTTTAGTTGCTTTAGATACAGATAAAGATTGGAGAGAGAATACTGCTTCTGCCACTGTTGGAGCTGGAAGTAATTGAATGGAGTTAATGTTTAGGAGTTGGAGCTACGATAAGGAAAGAGCGTGGAGCTAGTCGGGTGGGTAGAATAAATAAATAATGAATAACTGTTACTCTTACAAGAGAGAGTCGATGATGTTTCTACAGAGGAAATTGGCAACTTGGGAGAATTGTCCCATCAAACAACACTTTCTCTTCTCTTTATGGATCATATCTTTAGAGGTAACTTTCCCTCGAAATTAAAATCCAGCTTGTATCAAAATAACGACGGAGGGTCAACAACAGTATTTGTTCTTAGCCTATGCTCTAAGTGCAGCTGGGATTTTGTGAGGGCCGTGAGAGTCATATAGTTATGTATTTCATTACTGAAGAAGCAAAATTTTCCAACATTTTAGAATGGCTTTTATAAAATATCTCAACTTTCACCTACAAAGAAAAAGTTGAAAGTAGTAGAGTACTTTTCGGTTTCTAAAGCAAGTAGAAACTATGTTTCTTTCATTGCTTTGTAATCTTTCAATGCATATGCACATTATCAATTGTGGTAATTTTTAAAAACATGTAATTAATAAATTTTGTATGTCAAAAACAAGTAAATTGTATATTTTGCACCTTTTCAAAAATATGTAAAATGCATTTTTGGCTGCAAGTAAGAAGCTTTATACCTTATACACTAATTTTATTTTGTTCCTTCCGTCACATTGCAATGTATGAGCATGCTGCATCCACTAATAAGCTACAAAACCACTGGTGCGGGAGTGGAGGGATTGAGTTGATTTGGTTACTTTGGAAAATAGCTGAAACATCATTTTTGACGATGCGCATTGGCACCGCGTGGCATCCAGTATAAATTGCTGTCATGTTCAGAACTGACATAAACGTAAAGAAGGGTTTACGTTAAGAGGGCTCCGTGGTTCGGGTGTCAATCAAACAAAAGCATGGACTCTAAGCTCCTTTCCTCTGTTTGCCAGGAAACTGCAGATTATTTCTTTTGTCTGCCGTAGAGCAACATTAGCTCTAACTCTTGCTCTGTCAACACAGAAGACGAGGAAAGATAGAAGTCTCACCGAGCTACATACTATGCACATAATTATGTAGAAAACTAGAATTCCCTTCCCTCTCGGGCCCGTCTAAAGAGAGTGCTTCAATAGGAAGCATTCAAAATAAATAGGTGAGTACACATTGCAAACAAGTGTAAGCATACCCCGTCATAAGGATTTCACCTTCGGGTGAAAGAACACATGCTGGAACAGAAAATATAAAAACACTGCTTCTTTTTGAATGTTGCGTCTATAGGACCAAGTAGATGCTGACCTATAAACACAAAATAAAGGTAAATTGTTTAAATTGGTGTTAATTGGTTTTTACATATTTCAGCTCCAATTATTCAAAACCACAGAATTACACGCACGAGACCCTTATATTAATTTCCCGTTAAAATAGGATTTAAGAAAAGGATCTGCTTCTTACTCTTTTTTCAAGCATTTATAATAAATCAATTTTTTAGTACACTAAGAGTTTGGCATACTAGTACTGAGGGACTTACTGATAAGAGGTGGATGGCTGCGGAAATGAAGTAAAATAGGAGATGTGATGCATTTCATGAGTTGAGCATCCAAAAATGAGATTAATGGATCAAAGTAAGAGCTCTCAACTTCCAATGCAATGCATCTTACGAGTCACAGAAATATCGGTGGGCCGCGATTTTTCTTTTCTCTCAACTTTTTTGGTTTCTCTCTTTCTTATAGCAGTACATACATACTGTCGTGTCTATGAGTATTCCACACGAAGTAAAATGAACGGGCAACTATGAACAATTTCAATAGGGCAAAGGTATATATGGGTTTGTAGTTTTTGTTCGTGCTCTTACTCTTGACTAGGGATTAATGTAAAGGCATAACTGCAGATCAGTAGTGTGTGCACATATATATGTATGTACCAGGCTGCTATCTTGTGGGTGCTTCAGTGGCTCAGTATACATTTTGAGGGTCAAGTTCTTGTATGGACTTACTGTCTGATAGAATTTCCGTGTGGGCGTGTACCATTAGAGTCGTAGCCACATCTTAGGTTTGGAGGCAAAATGACGGACGTCTAATATTTGTTTTAATAAGTGACGCAGGTCAAGGCTTAACTTAGAAAAAGTTAAAGGTAAAACGTTCTGATATGCAGCATTTTGCTCCTTGACCCAGGGCATCTAACTTACTTGTTAGTCCATATTTATGACCATTATTATAGATCCAAAGGTAGATGGGCAATTGGAGGATTATGCTACCTACATTACATTTTACTGCCGTTTTGTTGCAGCGGGTACTACGTTGTTTTATCATGAGCATTTTGTTATGGTCGGAATTGTTTTCTGTTTTGGCATGAAAGGTAAAGCCGGTGAGATCTAGAGATTCAAAGAAAAGGACAGTAAAGGAATTGACTTGTGAGAAATTCGAGAGTCCTACTGCCTCTGCTGCTGTCGGAACAGTCGGCATTGGAATATGGATTGGCATTGGCGGCATAGACTAAGATTATGCAGAAGCTTTCTCTGCACCACCAGCAGTAGCTAAATATATCCGTCTGTATGTATGCTTCAAAATTATCTTAACTAAAGAAGCAAATTTGCTCATGTAGGCAACTGTTAGGCTTTAATTACTGAATTTTGCTAATAGCACATAAATAACAAAAAAAACAGGCTCTTTACAGTTCAAACGCTTGTAAAAAACTTGCGAAGGCAATAGAACGTAAGGAAGACATTGAAGGAACGTCTTTTACGCCTCAGTTTTTTGCGTCATTTTGCTTCCTAGAAAAGAGGGCGAGGGAGTCTGGGCGATGGACTGTGGCGGTTTCGTGAGATGGACGAGGATTGAAGGCGAGTGAAGTTACAATGGACTTGAGTCCTTTAACTCCTCATGCAATATGACATGACCATTCTAAAGTATCTCTTTATAGCCATCTCGAAGGAAAGTTGCAAACTCGGCAAAACTTTCCTTCCAGCTTTCCCTTTAATGTAGATTACTTCTTTTGTTCCCTCTCTCCTGCATTGTTTTATTATTTCCCGCTCTCACTTTTGCCACTCGACAACTTACACATGGACCATTGCATCCGTTCTGCCTCCTATTTGTGCTCACTCACTGTATGTGTCACTCCCTCGTTTCCTTGCTCCACTGCCTTTCTCTCACTTTCTTTCTTTTCTCTCCCTTCTTCTCCTTCCATTGTCTGCCTCCATTCGCATTTCCCTGCATTTCCCTGTCCGCCTGCCACATATTTGGATGACACGAATTAAGGAATTCAACTGAAAGTTTTCCTCCTCAATTCTCGCTCGCTTTCTCTTTCTCTGTCTCTATCTCCTCTTGAACATACTTGCCAGTTGGTCACAATGTACTAGGAACACATTTACTAAATTTGACAAACACTGGAGTTACTTCCGGTGCCATGGACTTGGATTCAAATTCACAAGTCCGTAGACGCTATATCAGAATACAACTACAAAAACAAATACAAGGCAAAACCGCACAGACGTAAATTGTTCACCTTTCTACTTTCTACCTACCGAATACACTTGGAAGAAAGGCTATACTGTATATTTCCGGTTGGTTTCTCCAAAACGCTATTTATGTCAGTAAAATTGGATAAAGTCCTACTTTCTTTGCTAAATAAACTCCGAGATACCCGCCTGTTTTTACAACGGGTGAAGGTTGAGTACGTGCAAGCAAATTTTTGTAAGCTCAAGTTTATAATTTTGTAAACTTTCTGAAAATATATCTTTAAAAGCTCGACATTCAAATTGTGGTAGTAGGTAATAGTTCCCGTGTTTTTCTGAATTCCTTGCGTATAAAACTTTTTATTCTTAAATAATTAATGTATAAAATTAATGTATAAAATAAATGATGTGACGAACATTAAATTCTCTTTTCCAGAAGCCATAGCAGACCAATTTACCCCTCCAGAGGAAGTGGAAATTCGTGCCGTAAACACTATAATGTAAAGCCTTAGAGAAAGAATGCAGACATGCATGAGTTAGGATTGGCTAATGCCATAGTTCCCCGTATTTCCTGTTTATTGACCATGCAATTTTTACCTCAACGGCATACTTACATTGATAAATGCATATTATATCATATTACAGCGGTAACACAGTAGTTTAGGGATGACTTCCGTACAAAGTAAAATACATAGAAATAGGTATTTGTATTTTTAAAAGTGACATAGGCGGCATCCTGACTGGCAACAAAAGTTTTAGATTTAGAAACGTACTAATGAGATAAAAGTATAATAGCAAGCAAGTAAAAGTGAAAGTTTTGTTCCCAACTGAGCTTCTGCCTACATGCATGCTAATTGGTTTTCTGTTACTTCGTTGTGCTAGTGGGTTCGGTCTTGGACGGAGTATAATGATCATGAAATCATGACATCAATGAAAATACAATTATAACTATAAATAAAAGGAGAGAACTTGACTGTAGTTAATGCTACAAAAACACATGTAAAATGATTACGAAATAGAAATTCTCGACAAAAGTTGACAAGTTTTGATTTGTTATGAAATTTTCTGTTGGATTTAGATAATGGGTTTAGTTTCTACTTATTGTGTAGTCTCTCTAATTATTATTCCCTCAAACAAATGATAGCGATCCTCATCCTTGTCGCAACTACAACACAATCTAGTTCAAACGTATGCTTTCTTTACCAAAGAAGCAAATTCAGGAAAAACAGGACAAGAGTGGCTGCTGTTTCATAATTGCATATCAAGCTCTGAATTTATCGTTTAAAAAGCATCAATAAATGCATGTATTTTACTATTTTAAAAAATCTGGGTTTTAAAAAACTTTATAAAACATAAACGTATTTTTTCATACTTTGAAAGCTACGATTAGGCCTAACTTTGTGATTTATGGCTCAAATAGACTAGGGTGAAAGAAGTAGAACTTGAATACCTTTCACTTTGCTTCTTCACTAGCGATTTGCAAGCTTATAGCTTAAATTATGCTCACCGCCACACTCATACATATTAATACGTGTATTCAAATGGTCCTATTATGCATAGTGGCCTGGTTCTCTTTTTCATTCTCGGTCGTGTCTCCGTGTATCTCGACTGTATTTGGGAGAAAGTATTATTTCAGTTAAAATGACACGATGCAGACGAGCAGAAGGAACATACGAGGATGCGACGAGACGCGACGAGGCGTGTGCTCAGTTGATAATACATGCATATGCAGTACGTAGCTCAGTGAATAACGGTTTGATGCGGAAATTCCCATGATAAAATCTCAATCCATATAGTTAGAGGTATTTCTTAAGAATTCCAGCTACGTCTGCACTATGAGTAGGAAATAAAAGTACTTATTTGTAGCTCAGTCGCGTATCTATCAATTCCTGTGACTTACGTGGTTTTACATGCCATAACTAGTTTTTGTGAAATGACTTTTTACAGGTAAAAGTTTCGTATAATAACAGTTATGGTTCCTTTAAAACTACCCATCTAAAATATTAGAGATCTTATAATCCAAGAATTTTTCCAAGAAGTAGATTTAAAAATTTTCTTCCCGGAATTACTGGGAACGCAATTGCTACTATAAGTACATTCCATAGAAGATTTCTCTTTATATCCGTGTACACGTATATTCCCATGCTGAAGTGAAAGTCTATTTGAGAAAAGCGTAAAGGAAGCTGAAGCTTCTACTGCATGCCTTCCCCTCTCCCACTTGCTCTTGAAATCTTGAATTCCACTCTTGGGACTCCCTTGCCAAGGAAAAGCTACAAATACTAAATACCTCCGTGCTTCCGTCTGTAATTCCTTACTTTCTCTACGCGCTCAGGAATTTGTAGTAGTATTAAGCTGACTCAGTTTCCTTTCCCTTTTCGTAAAACTAACAAAATTATTTCTATGAATTTTAATGTGTAATGACAACACCATTTAGAAGAGCAAATCCTTCGATACAAGCTACACCTTTTCCTCAAGTCGAGAGCCCTAGCGTTTTATTCCAGCCTGCCCGCGTCGCTCTGTGTACCTTGGCGAGGAGTGCTTAGAGTTTCAGATGAAATGGAAATCAAAATTATAATGCATGGGGCAGATATAGTTGAGTATTCCTATGTGCACTAGAACTAGAAGAGAAAGCTAAAAAAATTCCAACAGCTTATTTCTCTGCCTGGCTGCTACTTTATGCATAGAAAGTAAAAAGAGAAAGCAAGGAGAAAGTAAAGGAGAAAGTGTGAGAAAATCTTTTGCTTTTCAAGGAAAGAATCTTTTACTTACTCCTTGGATTTGATTTCTCCACATTTTTTAAGCTTTAGACTCTAGACTCTGGACCTGGACTCCCGAGCGATAGAGAGGGAAGGAATGTTAGTGTTGTAAGTAATGTGAGTACTACATCTGTAAGGGAACAAGTCTTAGAAGCGGAAATCTCCATCAAGTTAAATAATGTCCTCGTGCACAAAGAAAATTGACTCTGTCATTGTGAATCGCGCATATTTCAAGCAGCTTCGAACATCCGTCCTTCAAAGACTGTATTGCACTTTCCCCTGAGGAAATCACTCTAATTTATTTTCTTCTACTTTCTCCATTTACTGATTTACTCTCCAAACCCAAACCATGATACTCACCATTAACTTTCCTTTCCAATTTTTTTAAGCCTCCCGGTCTACTGTCTGTCCCCCTTTTCCCGCTTTCACGTCATTTCCGGACGCAGAGACAGAAAAACAATGTATACGTTTTTATGGGAAAAACTAACTTCGTTCTCCCACTCTGATTTCGTAGTGCTATGTATCATTGCATGGATTTCGATTTCCAAGGATTTTATACGAGCTTAAATTAAAATTGACATGAGATTGAGTCAATGCGCCTACAAATATAATGTTCGCTCTTACCTGTGTTGACATGTGCTTGACTTCAACATGCTTTTGCACCTTACAACCACTTGCATTGTTTACAAAACTGTTTCAAGTTACTTTCACCAGCAAAACTTTGTGCTCATGTACTTAATAGTTGTGCAGACATTTTCTATTTAAAGTTTGCATCGAGAGACCGTTTTTTTAGGCAAAATAGTTGAGGCTTATGCTTTCTTTACCTAACGTGCACAGCAGTACATTTCAGGACGCTTCTACAGATACCTATTCAGAAGCCGTAGTAAATATTTTAAATGGAAAATCTCAACGGAACTTTCAAATATGCTGGCAAACAGTATATATATATTTGTTTTCTGAACTACTGGCTCGAATAAATTCTACATTTGGCTCTTTGTAGTGGATGTCAGTGTGGCGAGAAAGCGTCCCATATAATGCAATGAAACCGGATAAGAGGAAAAGATGGGTCCTGTCGACACACAACCTTATTCCATTGTACACAGACTCATCTCATGCATGACAAACGAAGTTGTGTGAAAGTGAAAGTTATGTGCCAGGTTGCAAAAAGAGCTACTCAAATTTGCCTAGCTTATGAATCAGAGACTTTCGACATATGGCTCTCACCTCACTGCCCTGATTTTAGAGAGAAAGGATGAAAAATATACGGGTCACTTACATTATGAACTGCTCAACTACCAATTGTCTGTAGTTATCAGTACTACGGGTGCTCATAATTTCATCTTTATGAATCAAAAAGTGCCAAACGTTTTTCATACACCTTTTCACATGGTCACAGGGATGAACCCTATCAGTTTTAAAAAGCAGTATCGTATCAAACTACAGGCAAACAAGCAGCTGACTTTCTCAATCGTAATTCTATTTTTTTTAATCCAAAAAGCGAAAAAACTTCAACAATGAAAGCGACTTTCATTTTAAATCATGGCTTTTTGATAAATCCCTGAAACTCGTTAAAAGCCCACTAAATTCGTCAAGTTCTTCAGCTAAGACTTTCTCGTCTCTAAAAGCGACATATTGTCAAAACTTGCTTTTAAAATACGCGACTTCTTTAAGGCAGAACTTTCCAGAAGGACTTATTTAGAAGTTGTGTCTCTGCCATTACGCAAAATGTTGCTAGTAACGCTTTGTAAAAAGTAAAAATGTGTACATATTACAAGTAGGAGGTTTTACGTTTCAAAAAACATGATCCATGCAGAAAGCTTCCTACGTAGGTTTAGGTATAATATACCTATGTATATGTATATATATGTACATATACATAGGTATATTATACCTAAACCTACGGTATTAT
>JAQFZC010002485.1:0-22874 GCA_034695205.1 Dicyrtoma fusca | reverse complement strand
GCTCGGTTTTTCGTACAACGGCGAGGATAATCAGTCCAAGTCGTTCCACTCCGAACCAGGCAGGCTGCCTGGTTCGACTGAAATCGACTGAGTATGACTGAAATCGTAGAGCTTTACTGTGTCGGTGTGCCAAACAATACTTTTAACTGTATAGGAAAGATTCCAAAAATATCCGTAATGAGTACCAATACAGATGTTAAATATAGATCTCGTAAGTAAGTTAAACACAGCCACAGCCACACTAACTAGACTGATTTATTTACACCGTTTAGAACTGGCATTCATTTTTGTACATCAATATTAATACCAATAAAGGTACATTTGATGGAGTAAATAATGTATCTAAGCATAACAGCTCACAGCGTTTAATTATTCCCTAATCCAACAGTTTGAAATATACAACACATCTGATTTCAGGAATCTGAATTACAAGTGTTCATTTTACCTTGATTTACATTTTCAAATACTAAATCCAACTGCACACCCTAGTTTATGCTCCGCAGCAGGCTATAATGGGTTTTCGTGGGTAAGCCTGAACCGGTTGTTCCCCATTAATTTCAGGTTACCAAGTTTCAACCCTGTAGGAATAAACTGCCGTATCCAAAGGCAAGACTGGAAAATAAGCGAACATTTGAGTGAAGATGATTAATTCAAAATTTCTGAAGTATTTAGATACTTCCAACAAAATTTCTGGTTCGAGCCAACCATTAATGTGCGGTTGGATTATTATACGGAATCAAAATCACAAGTTCGAAAACCTTCAGCTTACAGACCTGCCTGCACCTTCCACTTGCAAAAACACATCATCTACACAAAATACATAGGTAGGTATGAACATCCTAGTTGCCACATTTGGACGTAACCATGAGCAACACATAAAAAACTGTGCGGTTCTTCGACTACATACATATAAGCAACTACCCGCAATGCGATGTATATAATGCCAGCAAGAAATAAAAGAAGCGAGTGAAGAAAGACTCTCAAATGTCATACACAACAATTAATGGACCTACACAGTTTTCGATGATTTTTGTGATTCTCTGGACGTTACTTTATAAGGTCGTTAACCTGACCAATGAATGTATTCCTTAAAATGCCTTCGTAACAGCATTTAAAAAAAATAAACCTCTTTATTAATGGCTTCTCAATCAGCAGGCACTTCTGCATTCTTTCTTAGCCCTTTTAATGTATCCTATTTTCTCCACGTATCTATCTCCACAAGGCTTAAAGTAGGTATTGTATAATTTTGGAGCTTAAGGGAGATAGTGAGCATCACTATTACAATTTTAGCAGCAAAAAATTTAATAAATTCATAAAGATTAGAGCGCAAATGTTAAAACTTAATTTACAAACCAACTTCATACACATGTTTTACAAAAAATATTCAATACGGTGTATCATAACATTTGGAGCTAAAAAATGAAGTTAATCCTGTAAAAGTATGAAAGGTACAGCAACCAGCAGTTCGTAAATATTTGCGGTTTACAGCGACCAACAATTAGTACCCTTCTACTGCTAAAACCTGTGGATTAACAGCTACCTAGGTATTTACATTGCAATCTCCAAGCTGTTTCCACCTTCTTATTTTGTGGCATTTATTCAAATTTTGCAACCTTCCAACAACGCGTATTTTGTGAATTAAAGTCAACCACTGCTGTCGAGGCCATGTTCAATTTTCTAATCCTCACGACAAAGAAAACACGCCTGGCTCAACCGGTCGTCGCTGGTGTAGAAAACTATTCATTCTGCAGGCTACTTTAATAGAAACAAAGTCTGAAAGAAGTGCACTAAATGCAGCTGTATGCTCAGCAATGGCCTGTACATAGGTACAGTAAGTTATAATTATGCATTATTTCTCGTCTCCAAGTTATGTAGCAGTTTGCTGTAAGATTTTTTAATTTACGATGTAACTACTACAGTACATACACATAATCACCAAAGATAAAAACAAGATAGCTGCTTTGAAGCATTGTTAAATATGAAAATTATGTTATTGTCGGAAAAGGCCCATCAGGGAGCTCCCAACAAGCTCCTTCAGTTTAACATCATACTAACGACAATGATAGTCATCAATTCACATCTATACACCACTGGACTTGTCTCGTCCTCTACATCTAAACTCCCGTTCAGTTCCAAGTTAATTTACAATTTCCATTCGAAGGTCAACCCATCCGAGGATAATTAGAAGAAGAAAAAAACTTTATTTACACGGGAATAATTTAGCAGGACGTTAGTAACACTGCAGAGAACATGAACAATGATGAATTTGTTTCATTTCACAGGTACGTGAATTCATCCATCTCCACATATTCCTAGAAGCACAAATCTCATTGGGGAGGGACGGACTACAGTTGTAAAGGACACAACAAGAAGTTAAGTATACATAATGTATTTTGCCTTCAACTATAAGAAGCCTTACAGCAACTCGAACCAAACTCCTTAAATCTAACTCCACAGGATCACCAAGTCAGACGTATATCAACACATTCTACATGAGATCAGACAGGCTACAAAATTACCTATGCATTCTACACAGGTACAGGATTTTATAATTGTGAATCCTCCAAACATACCATTGATATTATTCATTCAAGTAGTTTAAATTAGCATAAAGAAAATTGAGAGGAAAAGGAAGGTAAAAATCTGTATGAAATAAACCCCTGAATAAGAAATGACTGTGTTACGAAGAAGTGATGAGCTCCCTTGCACATAACAACGCAATCATCAATACCAGTCCCATCCACAAAATATGTAGACGCATACAGTTTGGATGACATCATTTGTGACTTGCCTTAATGAAGGACCTTAAAGCTGATGCTTCCACGCATGGGGCTACATATGCACAGGATTATATTTATACATTTTGTTGATGATATCATGAGTACAACATAATCACTAAACACAACACGGCAACTACCTTACGTGTGTACCTGTGAGTGTAAACAGTAGAATTTCGTCATAAACGATAATAGACAATAATATAGGGGTTCCCATAATTAAATAAGGATGGCAATGTCTATTTATCCCTTCCGTTAAAACACCACAGCCTGTAAAAGTAAGCATTATAAATAATGAGTTGTAAAAATAATGCTTGCTTTATCCGATGTACGAATTCTTGTCACCTTCTATCACCGCAGCAAATGTATACTAATCATTATCTAGGATGAGTCGGAAAAACAGAGGTACTCTACGGACTTCGAAGTTCAGCATGTATAATTTACTATTAGTTGCACCTATTTATAGATGGCAATTTAACAGTACAAGCAAAAATTATTCGAGTAATCCTCGGCAATCTTTATTGTTTACAGTACCTGCACTGATCGCCTTTAGAGATATGCTTGACGCTGACTATCTGTGCAGATACGCTATGACCATCATGCTCCTAACATTTCAAAAAATCGTTGTAAGGACATATGTAGTTAAGTAATATTACAGCTAATTGTGCATAATTTTTTAAAACTATTTAAACATGTTGCTACTACGTTACAAATTAACTTTAAAAAAACAAACAACTACAGCCTGAAACCCGGGCCTTTACTAACAAGTCAAGGCTAAGATCCCGAAGCTAATGAATACCGTCAAACAAGACCAACCAGAGGACGTCTGATACTGATACGATACATCAAATACCTATGTTCATATCCAACAAAGACATTATAGACCGACTCATTTGTCTTGCTACACAAACCAGAACGCAACTAACTTGTATAAACAACAGTCGTGATATTATTGACAATTAGGAATTGCTATGTTCTCCATACTCGTTTGAGTAATTGCAATGTTGGTTGGTGAATGAAAGAAGATAGTTCACCGAATTTAAAGTAAGAATGTCAAATATTTTCATTGTCATAACTTTAAAAACTAGTATTTAGGACTCTAGCTTTGAGAGCGAGTTTGAGTATGAATCAGATTACTATCTTTAATGTTGAAGAAACCGATGAATGGTTTTCAGTCCTACGTCAATCGGTCCAGCCGATTCAGAGAGGCATATTCCTCTTCAACTACCCTGTGTAAATGATAAGTATTCCTTGTAGTTTGCATTACACAAGGAGTACTCTGCAGTGGCATTATCGAAAGGACAGATTGCCATTGAACCACTGTACGTATGCACTAAGCTTTGCTTACAGTAGCATGTGCCATTCTCGGAAACCGATGACGGACTGACCTGAGACTAAAACTAACGCCATTGAATCTCAAAAAGTAATACATTAACGTCACCGTACAGTCTTAGTCACCGTCAAGTGTTATGGTATTGTGTCTATAAACTTTAAAATTGTTGTATGATGTAGCTGTGAAACGGGCTTCCAGTAGTAATCAGCAACGTAGATTTTAACAGTAACATTTCAAAATTCGTCTTTTTAACTAAAAAAAAGCACTTGTTTACTCAAGTTTGCTTACATTAGACGTTAAAATAAAAATAAATAGGTATGTAATTCTGAAGATGACGTATCTGTAATATGTACCTTTCTGGAACGCACTTGACCAGATTCTTTTTCGATGTAACTACCATCACCAGTATAATAAAGTTTCCCTTTGCTGCCTTGACTAGGGTCACCTCCACTTGCTCTTCTACCGTGCACTAAATTCAAACTTGCCCTGGTCGTATGCTTCCTTTTATTTTCCCCACTGGAGCCTCCAGCACCTTCGTCTAATTCATCCTCATCTGTAGTGCCCCATGGGGTTCGAACAACCCTTTCGGTAACATAATGCTGCGGAGATGCCACCATTTCTTGACCATCTTTGTCCGTTTGCGTCACCACACTTTCCGTGACAGAGCGCTGTTCCCCTCGAGTCAGAGTTGTTGTTTTCCGTATTATCTTCCTAGTGATAGATTTAAATCCATTTTTGCGAGCAATTCGATTTGTAGCAGATGCAGTTCCATGAGATTCAGTGTTAACAAGTCGTTGTGTGTGAATTCGATGCATGTCAGATCCTTCCATATCGCGACTGTACTCATGCATTGCATCGTCTGGCTCCTGGTTAACATTGTCAGGATCTGCTTGCTCCCGAGCAGCCTGAATAAAAAGCCGAGGACCTCGGACAAACTGATACATGGACATCGTGATATTGCTTCACTTTTTTGAACTTTGTAAAAATCTACAATGTAGTCAAATGTCCCATGTTGGATGGCAAACCGTTCAACTACATGTTTAAGAATAATTTAGCAAATAGAACCAGAACCAGTGTTGCTTAAAATAATGTGCGCACTTCACCTTACTTTTTTCATTCACTTTGCGTTGTATAAAAATTTAAAAAGCTGTTCTTTAAAACCGTATTATTAAAAACAAATAAATTTTGAACAGCGACAGGCTACGAATATGTTCCTACTTGTTCATACGCACAATAACACATCACCAAAAACAGAAGGTAAAACAAAAGTAACCGTGTTCGACAGATTTCAAATTTACAACACAAATTCAACTTCAATTCACCAACTCTTCCAACACCAACTAAAGAAATATTAACATTGATATAAGACCTTATGAATCCCCCGAACTTAAATAAGAACTAATAGCTTCCTCCGCAAAACACACGAGTCCAACTAACACGATCAATTCCTTGTTGTCGTTGTCAATAAGTAACATTTTTTGAACAATCCTGTTAGCTGACGTTAATAATAATTACACTTTGTTGATTCAGTTAGATAAGCTGGGGAATGGACGAATGAAACTTGAAGCAAGTATTAACCTTTCACATTCAAACGTAGGTACATACGTACAGTAAATACAGTGGTATGGTAACAATTTTCTGCCTTTAACGATGCTACACAGTGGTTCATAATACTGGCCGTGCTCATACCGGCGGAACCCCAAGACAATAATATATGCTAGCTATACTGCATCGTTGGGAACCACCTGTTTCTAGTTAGGTTGAACCGTCAAACAAAATACACCTTCCAAATCCCTTCGCCAGCCTCCACCTGAGAAAAAACCTACAGACAGGGAACATGAGGGATGCGGGGGTGCAAATCCCTTACAAACATAATACATCTTACATCACGCTCGCAAAAGTGCACGGGATATACAGAGAATATTTACTTGGATGCATATGCAGCAGTTCTTCCTTTCAAAAATTGTAAGCTTAAGTTCATTACAGTACGTATGTATTATATTACGGATGTAAGCCCAACCAAGTATCGTGTTTACGTTGAGATTACTCAGACATAATGAAATGAGGTGCAGTACCTTTGCTTGGAACGACTGTACCAACCTGAACCTAGTATGTCTGCTACTCTGCTAGTATACTTGATACCGCAAGTGATCTAGCCAGGTAAGTACATTCCTTTAAAGTCGACTTTCAGTCTGCATACCTATAAAAACATTAAAAACCTCTATGCCAGTTTAAAAAATATCAACCATGCAGCTCCCTCCAGAGAATTCACTCTCAAACTGTTTTCACACCAACATAACTAGTACAAGTTGCAAACATCAGATAATAACCGCATCGTCTGCTCATCCCATAGTCAAGAACATCTTTTAGAATGTTTTGCTATTGAAATCTGCATTGGTGACTACTTCTGTAAGCCCGCTACATTACACAATCGTTTTGAAGTTTTAAAATTTTGAAATTTATTTCTGAAATAATTCACAATTTTGATGGACACTATAAAACAACACTGGAAGGGGACTAAGACTCCACTGTAACGTCAGTCTTACATTTTCAGAGCCAATAGCGTTAGTCCCAGGTCTATCAGCCAAAGGGTTTCCGAGTACTGACACATCCTTCCCCAACCGCCCCTACCATTATTATTTATTATGTACGTGCTATTGTAAACGAAGCTTAATTCAAACCTAGTCACCGGTTCAACGGCAGCCTGTCCTTTCTAGATGCCAATCTGGAGCCATCCTTGTGTAATGCAAGCTACAAGGGATGTCGATAATATTACACAGGGTGATTAAGAGGGATATACCTCTCTGAAACGGCTGGACCGATTAACACAGGACTAAAAACCATTCATCGATTTCTTCAACATTACTAGCCTCCGACAGTCACACAAGAAAGAAATACCCACTCAAACTAGCTCCCAAAGTTAGAGCCCTAAATAGTAGTTTTAGTGCCACTCTAGAGTTCTCCATGTGTAATGCAATGCAAGCTAAGAGGGATGTAAATAATGTTATACAGGGAGGCACACATGACATCTGTAGTACGGATAATTTGCTCACGCAGAGCAATGGACTAATATAATCGCAAGTGCTACTCTAAGTAACTGACAAAGTACTTGACATAATTAATAAAGTATTTCACATTGATCTTACCTTTTGTGTCTGCGATTGAATGACACAAATTTTATCAGGACAACAGAGGTAAGCAGTAAGAAGTGAAGAGTAAGCAGCAATAACAGAAAAGTAAAACAGCCACGTTTTAAAGCATGTACAATGGGAATGTGAGTTACATTCTGTACATAGTTTTAAAACTTTCAAGCAGGTAATTAGTATAGGTAGTTCCATTTCTATTCTAAACGCTAAAATGTGAACGCTTTTCATAATAATAGACTATTTTAAAGAATAACAAACATGTGTACAAAATACTAGTCATTATCAGTGTAGCAAACATTAATCTCGTATACCTATATGCGTCAGATATGCTATTCAACAACGATGGAACTACGCGGACTACGAGAGGCATCAAACGCTCTAAATTCTACAAATGTCTTTACTTCACAAATTAATTAATGACTGTAGCAGCATCTTTATTGAGTACTCTTTCTTTTGAAGACATTTACAGTTGTACTAAATGAAAAGTGTACATACACTTTATGGTATGTTGAAGTTTAACAGCGCACAATTAAATAATAATGCAGGCTGAAGAAATTATAATGTATTAATTTATGATAATAATTGAGTATTGAGGACACTAGAGAACAAATAGTGCACACATATTAGCTTTGACTTCTTCAATCGTTCAGTAAAGTACCACAGTTCATACTTACTGTTGATGGCAACGGAACGTAGTGAAACGAACCTCTGAACTCATGCAATTGAAAAAGGAGAAGATGCGGACGGTGTACTGTGTTCACAACTAAGAAATTAAAAAATGGGACTGGAAGAAGGAAAGGTGATTGTACATTCAAGTGCACGCCCACTGTTTCATTTCGTGGAAGTACACACGGTATACCGTTCGCGTACTATGTACTCACTTCAACCGCATCTTGTGAATAGCATACCTAGTCGTAGGATAGTAGGATTGCAAAGGATGTGCTGTAGTTTTTAAACGTAGGTACGCGTTTTGCTCCATATCGCATTTAAATATGATGAATGACTAAAGGACACTGTACTGTCTGCTTAATAATATAGACGCCTATCCTTCTAGCAGACAATCAAAGAATTTTTTGGAGTTAAATATGTACCTACCTCTCACATAAAATGTTGGACAAAAATGAAACTTTCCTTCCTTTTGAATTCTCTTTTCACAGAGAAATCTCCTGTAATTCTGACTGGACGATAGTTCGAATGCTGACTTATTAGCGTGGGTTGTACTGTGAAATTGATATTTATGCAGTTTTTTGAGCTTTTTCCCACCATACTGCCCTGACAAATTCAAGTGGGTACCTATGTATACTTCACTCACGTAAACAAACTTCATCTTGACAAGTAAGATATAGAAGAAGTAGAAAGAACTTTAAGTTTCCAAACTTCAAACAAACTACAGTAGAACTGCACATATCTGAACGCTGTTCGCTTTCGCACTATTACTTATGACTGTAGTTTAAGTCCAAATACAGAGAACAAGGACCAGTTTCTTATCACGCATAACTTATTAGGTAGTATTTAAATGTTCGGAAACTGCCTTCAACATTTAAAAAACGACTTCTTCAATTGAACATAGAGCTGGAATATTCTACATATCAGAGCCCAATTAAATTATAAAATACCAATTAGCCAATTTTGTTAATTGCCGTGTTCACGATAAGATAATTGTATGCACCTTGCATTGTATCGTCAATTTTCAAGTCTTTGTTAATGAACAAAATGTTTGCCTTTCCTGTAATTATGTACTTGCCGGTCACATTGCGTGTGAAATATGTAATATCTGATTAGTCGATGCACTTACGAACAGTAATTACCTATACTTAAAGAGAGCAAAAAAATTTGAGAACAAACCTGGAAGTGCAAGATTATAGTCCATATTAAACCAAGTGTAAGCTTTGGATTCCCGTCCACAATATCTTCAGCTCGGATATTAACAAGTTTAATCTGTAAAATGTGAGAGAATGTTTTAACACGATGATGTAGATATTTAGGCATAACCATACCTCACCTAAAGCATTAGCAGCAATGTTTTACAGCGTATGCATTCAGCTAACAATAAACATAAATCCCAGAATACATTTTAAAATCTACAGACAATTCTACGAACGAATTCTGAATGTGTCTACTGATACTCGCATATAGTTCCAACTAACTATTTTTGTTAGACATTAAATTATTACTAATCCCTCATCGTAAGTAAGATGCCTACATAGTATATAACTATATCAAACAAAAGTAATAAGTAATGGACCGCGTCAGTATTGTACTACACAATCAACTATTAAAACTATTCATATAGGTAATATGACTATTATGACATATCGACGCTGAACATGTAAAACAATTCATACGCAATTTTCACTAATAGTAATGATCGCCACATGAATTTAACCTTAAAAGGAAGCGTTCGCATGACATCAAAGCAGGAAAAATTACATAGTCCATGTATTGCCTCTAGTGAAAAATGAATACGACTAGTACTGCCACTTGGGCTTTAACGCAGATATCTCTTTTACATATCTACATGTTATCAAACAGTAAATTGCTTTATTAATTTTTGGTACGCATCTTTCAGACCAACACCGCACCGTACAGGTCCAGAGTATCAGTATTACTGTACATCGCGTACCGAGCTAAAACAATTCATTAATTTTGACGCTACAGTATTATTTTCCCTTGTCATTGTCCGTTCTAACACTTTATTGACTCCTTATTTTAGTATCAATAAAAAAAAGCTCCTTGTATTTATATCGTAAAATTGTATGTTAAGAAATTAAAACACTATGAAGGCAACAACCACGCCTTTGTTGAATATTATGTAATTGCAATTTATTACGAGAGTATGAGCAACTATGCAGCACTACGACCATTCTCACCAGCAACTCCACAAAATACAAGGTTAAGAACAATACATTACAAAGCATAAAAATGCATGTGATCATCTTGTCTGACTTACCTTCCTGTATCTGAGGAAATCCAGAACTGTCTGTACGTTTTGTAACATGTGGAATCTCATCCGTCCCCTCTCGCGAGGCTGAAAAGACAAAAATGTATGAATACTAATACCGTCTCATCCTTAGTACTTAACACACTGTTTACACAATATAATTATGCATGCCTATTATTAGTACTTCCGTCTCCTTACAAATATATTGTACTTAATTATATTAAAGAGGCAGTACGTTCCCGTTCTCAGAAACGACGTCCGCGCATTCACAATTATGAGTACTACAGATCCCTCCATTTATAATGGTTTGAAGAAAAAAAAATGTAATATGTATAACAAAACAAAGCTGATTCACCCAGATACTACAATGAAAATTTGTCTTGCGAAAACACATGCGTGTACAAAAACTGCTACCCATATATACCTACTCTCATTATTTAATTGTAGTCCACGACTCGGGACGTGCCTTGATTTGGACAAACTTTGCACGTAGGTAATTATATATTCAAATTAATTTATTACTACTACACATATTTGTGTACAACAGGGTTTTTTCAACAATACAAGATGGAGGTACAAGACATATTTAGTAAATGTAGCGAATTCTATTTCGTACCCTGGATCAAAACGAACAGATTTTTTTTGCAACCAACTAAAATTAGACAAATGTCTGCTGTCTATATGGTATATATCAATGCAATGCAATGATAGACTACAAAGACCCTACCAGCAGCATTATATAATTAGCTGGATATAGCTGAAATGATTAAAAGCACTGTGATTACAATTTATAATGTTGAAAGTAGAGAAGTACATATGAGTAATTACCAGGTGTTCTTGGCTAAGGACTTCCAACAATGACACTAGGTTATGTCCATCTCGGAGGTCTTCAAAAAGATCGCCCACACGCTTGCCACACTGTAAAATAAAGGCGTATAACAGTATAAACAACATACATATCTGTGCATAAACGACATAATGAATTCTGGTTTAAAAAAAATAATGCGTTGGTGAAGAACATACGCCTCCAGATTGTCCAGATTGCATTTTTCTGCGTAGACGATATGCAAATGACTGGTTTTTTATGTATTTATGAAAAATATTGACCAAAGTTTTGCAATAATATCTAGACCACAATCTGCAGGTTCTGGTCTTCGCTTGACCATCCAATGCAATCTGGAGGCTTCCGCTCTTCACCCACGAATGATTGATTGCACTAAGCTTAATTAAGATGCACGTGTAAGATATTTACAGATAAACTCGTAAGTTAACCACTATTCCTGTGAGGGTTGTGCTTTGTTTATACGTAAAGTTGAAATTAAAATGGAAATATTAAAATACTAAAACCATTTGTTACTCCAATAATGCCAAACAACACCAAAAAGCGAAACACTAGACTTACATGTGACATTATATCTAAAAATCTAAATCAAGCGAGTTTCAATACAAGTAGGTACTTGTAGTTTAAATATTGTAGTATTGGCTCATTCATATGAGAGGAATGATCTGGGGTTATTAACGTTTTGAAACGAGTATACAAAAGTTGAAAAGAAGGCGATTTCAGATCTCAATAAATTACAAAGCTAACATGGGAAAACATCATCCACTTATTATTTTGGCGAATCCACACATGTATTAGAACAGTTATGGTTTCTGATTGCAAATCGAAAAATTGTTGGAAATGGAAACATTTACTTATTACGCTCATATTAATGGTCAGCCTCAAAGTTCCACTTCCACACCATCCCTAATGCATCCATTTTAAAAAAAACCAGCAAGTGGTAGTATTGTTGTATCTCTCTAAACTCTCTTATCTCATCAACACCATTTACCATATCTTGCAATCAACTCGAAACTTTGCAGAAGAGAAAACAAGGCTGAAATAAGGCCTCGACTTGACTTTTATTCCGTTCTCTCCACCTACGAGTTGCACGTGCAGAAATCAAATAACTCTTAGCGATTTCTCAACTACAACATTACAACTATTAAAATTCGCCCACTGACTTAACCAACAATTACAACCATTCCAACTTCGATTTAGCTGAACATTACAAGATTCAAAAACCACGGAACGATTTCTTCAAAATGTAATAACCATAATTTCTAAGTAGGTTGGAATTGGAAGTGTGTTCCAGGCTAGGGAGACAGAAAGGAAGACAGATGTATGCATGTAGATAGAAACATTATTTCCCCTAATAGGTAACACTAAAATAAAAACGCTGTCATACACATTATAAATCATACACAAAGCTTATGTTCAGGTAAGGCTGTTGCACCCTTCCGGGTAAATTGCCATAGTGAAAGAAAATAATTACTGTATTGAGGATTACTGTCCAGAGAAGTGTAATAATAATGGGCAGGAAATCCTATAAAATGCCTTCTGAGAACAGCGAAAAGTGGCAGACTTTTTATGACTTTGCAAAATTTTAATAATACCTACATTAATTTAATTTTTTACGGTGCGGTGTAGACAGCAGATCTTTCAAAGCACAACCCCGGCTACGACTACTATGAAGTCCCAATACATTACATACTGTTTGATATATGGAGAAGTCACGAAGAAGTCAACTTTTAGGTTAAAACTTAGTACAAGATGATCAGACAAATAACCAAATTATTTTAATGAGTTTGACAATCACTATCTGAACACCGCGATGTTGTGACGGACGGAGATAGACAAATGCTATTTATCATATTAACGAATATAATCTGCATGCAAAGTTAAAGAACAAGATAAGCTACGACTACGAATAATTTAACAAGTATTACCTTGGTCAAATGCTTATTCACCCATTTGGTGAAAGTCTTCTTTTGAATTGCATCTCGTTCATCTGTAATTGAGCCCAAAAAGATATTAATGAATTAATTAATATAGAGTTTTCTGGATCTGGTAGCATGTTCATGCAAAAAATGAAATCATGCAACTTTTTGTGAGACATGGTACAATTATATAAAAGTCAAACCAAATCGGCAAATCCAAAATATGATCAAATTTTATTTTAATTTGTTTATTAGATTTAATTCACAGTACGGCACACCCATCAATCTTCCAAAATATCCACTGCATACTATTATATTTACGACGTTACAAGAATAGTGCGTGTGTTTCTGTAAATATTTGTTGATTCAAAGATCAATATGTCCATACCTACTAGTTGTTTCAAACAGGATAAATGGTGACAGAGCGAGAGAGATAGATACAGAGATAGAGAGAGAACGAAGCTATTTAATTTCCTTTTCCATTTAATTTGCTTATTTGTATTTGCGGTTAACTTGTGAGAAAACAGGTGCTCAAGGATGCAAGACTATGGAAGTAAGCGCATCAAACTGCATATATATTACTTTATGCCGCAGATGATGTTTAACATATGATTCCCATTTTTGCGTATCCCATTATACGTTATTGCAGAAAGCAAGGAGATAATCCAGATAGATCTCTTATAATTTATCAAACAGGGTACTTAAAACATGGACCATGAAGGAATACTATAACTTAACAAACAAGGGTGCTTTTCTACTGCATACTAATAAATCGGCCTGTGGTTAGCTTTATGTGTCAGACTGTCTTGCATGAAACCAGAAAACTAATATTAAATATTGAATTTGGTATGAAAAGTGTGTTTGCACATTTACGACATACTCGGTGTAAGAACAAAACTACTTTGAACATTGTCTATAAATGCAATCGTGTACAAATAATAAATTATTTTTGAACTAAATATTCAACCGGTTCATCAATCCACCTAAATGCATAGGTACATCTTCTATAAGAAACCACTACCCATTAAACCACTAAAAATGAAAATGAGATGCAGAATCTAAATCGGAGATTAGTATGGCACAAGATTAGTTGGTTGGTCAAGAATGTTAAGTACCAAATTTATTTGGACTTGAATTTCTAAAATATTGGAACATGTTCAAAAAAACCGAATAAATTAAAATAAAAGAAACCATAAAATAAAACTAAACTGGATATTAAATCTCTTCCCCAGAACCTTAAAGAAGATGTAATTATGCATAGCGGTTAGGATTGACAAATCCCAGTAAATTATGTAAATAGGTGTGTAAATGGTACATGTAGGAGTACTACTACTACTAGTAAATAATACAATTACACAGTGCAGCATTAGTCATGTCAGAGAGTTATTCATTATGAGTTAGTCAAGCAAAGACTTTTATTTCCAATTAATATTCGACTAAGCAAACATGGTTACCACAAAAAAACAAAGCTTTCATATTAACCCTTAATGTGTTTTGAAACAAGAAATCACTACTTCACAGTACTTCACACGTCACAGGAAAACAATAAGAACAACAACAGACTAAACAGATCGATAACCAAACCAAACTGAAGGTTTTGAAGTTGGAGAACTGGGTGCCCGTACCTACAATGTTGATAAAAAATGTCCACAAATCCCAAGACCAACCTTTGAACTTGGACAAACTTTCTTCGTAACCTTGTTTGTCATCACCATGGTTACCCAAGTCATTATCACTGGGATCAAATCCCAATCTTTCCTTGTAGTAGGACTGAGATGACATGATGATGATGCGGACAAAGCACTTCTACTCTATTGTTCACCAGCACAGCCTCCTGTGCAGTCCAACCAACCGTGGAGCGTACAAACTGTGTCTTCTAGTATGATCCGAATTTTATTTTCTGAGAGGAGTTGACAGGAAGCAAGAGAGTTGTGGGAAATACTTCTCGTTCAGACTGCTGTAAGTCCAGTGTTCAATTCAAGCCGAATTAAGAACTTTCAAAGGGGTGTAGATCCGAATGGGCATGCACATGCAGTAAGGTATTGATTTCAAAGTGACACTTGAGTTTAAGGAAAGATCACATTAAGTCGATTAAGTAATAATATACAAAAGCGGAGGATTTGTGTAGCAACAAGAAACTATAGAGAAACGATTCAACTAAGTAACTGAGGCTGTTCAAAGGCAGGGGTTATGGCACTGTGTGGCTCTCGGAGCTACTTAATAGATTCAGCAATGCGGAGTAAATACAAATCACTGTATGAGGATTTATGGACTGATGAGAAGACCAACTGACGATGACGAGACAATTATAATCTACGCAGCGAGGCAGACCATCACACATCAAGTGACTTTTCACTTGCACTTCCAAATCATAAGTGAGATGAATTCAAGACATTCAGGGCAGACAGACCAGTAACCACTCCGCCAACACGTTTTTTCGCATTCTCCCTTTTTCGGACATTGCATGGTTGTATACATGGGCTTTCCTGAGCAAGCCCTACTTGGACCTTCTGGGTCATACCTTCTCAACCACTACAACAGGGCGGATCATGCCTACGCTTTTCATCCCTAATACGATTCGAATTATTCATCAATTGTTACAGTCAATTTTTTTTCCTCTATTTTGCAATCATCTATATCTTCAGCCACGTACATACCTTACACCTACAAACACACCATACTTTTAAAGTCATCATGTGAGAGTTCACTAAATGAAGCCAGGGGCAGCCAACCAACCATCTTTACAGCATGTAGTACATCTCTCACTACACACAGCCTTATCTCGAGAGACTGTGGGTGTTCGTCGTCAGTCTTCGTTCTCTCTTTTTCTCTAAAAGCCTACCTGCCGTTCTTTCTGCCTAACCTCCTAATCTCGTTAACTCTGCAGCCCAGTCCAGCTTTTGTATTTCTACGCTTCACCCTCAGCTCCACTCACTGCACTGAATCACTGAGACACTCATACAGCTGCACACTACGGATGATAAGCAAAATCTAACCCTCTCTTTGTCGCCAGAATCTCACGGCTGACAGTAGGTTGGCTTGTATAAAAAATTAGTCAAGTGGGCGAGAGCTATCTAATTGTATGGTAAAAGACTGAATCTGCGTTTATTTTCAGCCATAAGAGAAGTACGCGCCGAATCATCCAAGTACCCCTGCTACCCGACAAACCGCATCAGTACAATAAAAACGATAACAGAACCCAGCAATGAGCCTCACGGTGAGCCCTCCGTCTCAGGAAGAAATTCTTGAGCAGACGGGCACGCTGCCTCAATTCAACGCGAATTTAATGGCAGATGATGATGCAGATGCACGGGGTGCGGTGATGTAGTCACGACAGCATTTTATTCATGATTGACATTTCAGAATCTCACAACTTGAGAAACTCAACAATCCAAAACACATACGATGGATTATTTGGGATCGGCTCGACTCGAGTTTAAGACACAACTTGCAAAACTACTACCCCACACTGGCCTACCAAAAATACTATTACGTCAATTACGTCATCCTGTGCAGTGCGGTCCCAGTTGCCAGTGTGTGCATAAAAAACAAACAAGTCAAAAATTTCAACTCATCAACCGGTACGCGGCTATCGGCGAGACTCCTACTGTTGCCCCTCTCGCACCGATTTTAATGACAGACAGGTCACACGAAAGAACTTTTTTTTCACTTTCACTCACTAGTCAGTACTAATTTATTTCCCAATGAAAACAAACATGCACTTAACGGGCAGCTGACAACATAACTGCGAGGAATTAGTATTTAATAATAAAAACACTTCCCCATTCCCCACTACTTCATACTTGATTGACTGCACTCGTAATTACATGTCAAAGGTTCATTTCCACAGTTGAGCATAATAACTACGTGTACCGCAATCTGCAATCAGTATTGCACCCGTTTTTTCACTAAACGATCAACGATTGACGATACAAGCACTACAACATTCCTAAAAAAAATAAAGGCGCAATCAAAGATTTCTTTAGTTGTTATTTATTTCCGTAACTTCCTCTTAATAGCATTTTCGGCAACTATGAACTACACAACTACAACTTTTACTTCTCGATATCGGCGAAAAAGTCTTTTAATTAGGTAATAAATAACTGACTACCATTTTTTATTCTTATCATTTGCTTATTAAAATCAGCGATCAGCGTACAGCCAAGAGTTTTGTACAAATGACAAAGTGTAGGTGGCAACAATAGGAGTGTTTTTTCTCGAAACTGGTTCACTGTTCACGAACAACGGTTGACACAAACAAATGACAAAACAAGGCTTTTACAGTTACAGTCCAAAGTATCTGTGTATACCAATACTAATACTTTACTTTTAAATTTACAACATCGTGTATGTAATTAAATGTCGAATGACTGACGAATTAAACGCACTTTCCTGTTGGCTACTCTAATCTGACAACTAATAACTAAAGTTCTACACTGCTGACGTTGTTACTTACAAAAAAAACAGACACGAAATTTAAAGAGGAACGAAATGTTAATGAGACTAATGACGAGGAATGCTTACCCGCAATTCGAAGAACAGCACGGTCAGCAGGATCCAGTTGTAAAATACTCAGTGGTTTATCCTTCGCCCACTCTTCCAAGCTCTGATCGAAATCCATGATAAATGAGTGCTATTTTAGGGCCCAAAAAATGTTGTTGAAATCTCCCAACCAAAACCACCAACCACCACCACCAACCACCACCAAACTCAACTTTTGACTTTTGTGAACACGGCTCTACTTTTGACGACTGCCCTGGTTGGGCAGGGACCGGGTCAGGTCAGCTCTTGGACGAGGCTCGTGTCTACACACAATCGTGTGGTGATCACCACAGGCTCTTGAAGGCAATCAACATGCTACTAGATCACTAGTACTTCTTGTCCGTCCCTAATTAATGAATTAATTGTCGGCTTAAAGATCACATCACGGCTATCCCCAAGTCCGCATCGGCTTCGACATCACTAATAAATCCACACAATTCACACTCTCTTGATGTTGACTTATCAAATATACCTATACGTAGGTAAATACAAACAATCAACAATTCCTCACTTCCTACAACTGATGACTGACTTGACTTTAAACAAAACTACCAATAACCAACTACAGCAGCACTCGCTCTCTCCTCAATTCTCAATTGACCGGTCTCTTGACAAAGTGTAAAAGTTGACCATCCGGAATCCGGAATCCGGAAGGCTGAAGGCAGAGGACCAGAACCAGAACAACTACTACGGATGAGTCACTGATGACTGAGTTGCGGTCCCTTATTTTTTTTTAAAGGACTGTTACAGAAGAACTGCTGGTGAATCAACCCTGCTTCAGATTATTTTTTCCAGGGTATTTTTTTTTGGGTGTTTTTAATTTTTTGTCAGGAACTTTGAAACCTCTACGTAATAGTAATCAGCAATCAACTATTTTATATCTGGACTTTAACTCGTCTCCGTCCTATGTCTGCTGGTAGTGCTGCTGGCACTGGGACTGGGGCTCCTGCTGCTGGTACTGCTGGATTCTCTGGCTGTTCACAATAGTTAGTATAGTTGATAGTTGTCTATGTTTGTGTGTGTGTGTGTGTGCAATAGTAGAGTTGCTGCTGCTTTTGGGTTCTTCTTTGGTTGATCGGTGCTGAAGCTGGAAAGTAAAGTAGAAAATACAAAATACGCATACACAACTGCATTTGGCTATAAATACTCGAAACTTAACCAAAACCAAGTACAAGAGAGAGAGAGAGACCAACTTCAAATTTTTCCCCCACCTTGTCTTCTGCCCGTATACCTCAACGTGCCAAAATTTAACCCGTCTTTCCACGAGTCTAGCATAAGAATTAGTTCACTAGTGTCTTTTTGTGGGTGTGGTTGCCTCCAATGGTACTGGATGCCGTTCTAGTAGACTAGTGTAGCTCAGTAGGAGCTCAAGTCAAACATTTTACTATTCCTGCAGCTGGCTACCACTATCCGCCTACAACTGCACGAGCCGGCATCGTCCAGCCATGGCGTGAGTCAATGCAATAATATAATATGCTGAGGGGGCTCAGGGCCGGCTTTTAATTTTAACTTGAAAGGGGTACAAACTACCGTTTTGGTGGGGGGATGGGAATATTTTACAAAATATTTACAGTGTATGGACGAGCCTTGAACCTCTCTTTGCCTGCTGTAACATTATACAAACGACTTCTGCTACAAGACACACATAGTTTTTATGTATCACTGTCAGTTTCGTTCATAATCATAACAACAAGGTCCTTTGCAAATGTGATGACAGAGAAGGGCTGCTTTGAAAATGTCTACCTACGTACGTGCTGAATGATTTACACATTTTAAAAGGAGTAATAATTATGGCGTTTGGGGTTTTAATTATGTCTATATCTGTATTTGAAACAGGCAATGTGATGTTTTACACCTTTTAGAAGGGGGAAAATGACGTTTTTTGTTTTATGTCTATTTTGAAAAGGTCAATGTGAATGTGATGTTTTGCACCTTTTAGAAACGTTGATGTCACGTTTTGTTTATGTTCTGAAAAAGTGTAATATCACATTTTTGGTTTTGTCTATTTTTTATTTTTGAAAAGGCCAATATGATGTTTGATGTTTTACACCTTTTAGAAAAACGTTGACGTCACGTTGTCTATTTTGAAAAAGTGTCATATCACGTTTTGCACCTTTTAATAAGGTTAATAACTTTGGCGTTTTTGGTTTTGCCTATTTTTAAAAAGTGCAATTTGATATTGTATTCACTCCTTTTAGAAACATCGGTATCACGTTTTTGTCTATTTTGAAAAGGGTAATATTATGTTTGACACGTTTTTAAAACGCTAATACCTATGTATGTCGTTTATTTTTTGGTTTGAAAACGTGTTGTTTCATATTTAACACCTAATGTTTTACTACTTTTCAAAACTTTATTATGACTTTTGAGCTTCTTGTAAGCGTGTATATTCTTTTTTGACCTTTTCGAAATGACTCATTTGACCCCGAGCTGCATGGCGTCATATTTGCAAGCCCCCCAACCGAGTATCAGAACAACGAGAGATCACATCAGGGGAATGAGAATGAGAATGAGAGAATGAATGGTAGAAACTTAACGTAATGTTTAGGCAGTGCTTAAGCAAGCCCTGTTGATTGTGCTAGGTATGCCATTACTATTCTCTACACTCTCTGTCTCGGGTCTGTAGTTTATGACTTGAAAACTGCTATTTACAAACGTGATTCATTCATTCACCAGCATATGTCTCTTAATTTACTTTCCGACCCGACTTTTCTGCTTTATTAGACATGAGAAGGGAGTGGAAACTATTTTTTTTAAAGGCTATGCTGTAATAATAGTAAAGAATATGCAGTAAGTATTCCCGGGTAGTTAAAGGGTTGAGACGGGATGTCTTGTCTTGTAAAGTACCCGTGTTCAGTACTGGTTTTGAGAAATCTCTTGTTCTTCTCATGGCCGAGACGGAATTGTAATTTTTGAACTCTTGGAAAAGGGTTTGTGACTAACTTTGAAAGTTTGGAAATCTTAGACATATGTACATGGTATGGATAAGCTAATCTAATACGATAGCTGATTGTAAATAATACGTTGTTTTTATTATCTTAAATTTGGTAACTGCTGGTATGAGTTTTGTGCAACTGCAGAATTGAAAATTGAAGCATCGTCTCATAATTCTTGGCGAACCTTACTGGCTCACTGGAGAGCTTCTTGCATTTACTTTACTTACAATAACTTCTGTATATTATTTGACAGGCTGTTAAACAGCGCAGCGGGCTTTATTTTTATAATGTTCTACCCATTGATTTTAATCATTCAGTGAAATAAAAATGATTTCCTTCGCTAGAACTTGGCACGTAAAAGAAATAAAATGGTTTATTCATGCTTTTAAGTAAGTTTAACGGTTGTTAAGTATGTACACTCTCAAGTGAACTGTAGCAAGCGGGCCTTCAGTTAAAAACTTGTGTTATTTAAAATTAGGTAGTTGTTTTCATTTTTCATGGTAGTTGTAGGGTTGTTACATGCTTTTATTTAACGCTTCTCTTTTTGTTTGTTCTTATTTAAAAAGTATAGGATTTCAAACATGTGTAAACATGTCTTCGCTCCTTAATTGTAAGTGTCGTCGGGACTGGGATGGTAAGGGGATAAAAGCACATGCTCGTACTATATCATTTTATTTACTAATTCAAGATCCTTTACAATTGAATAATTGTTTCAATTTAGTTTTATTGTTCTGATTACATATTAGCAATGAATTTGCTCCTCCAAAGCTTATTACACAACCATTAATTTGTGTCTAGTCGGCCGTCATCCATCCATGTTCTCTGTGTTATTACGCGTAATTGTATGGGCCTACATATATATGTATCTGCCCATTCAACAGATTCAACTAAATAATTAGCTTTTACTGCTAGTCAGTGACGCCTGGCCATACTACATGTATGCATACATAGAGCAATAAAGCACATCTCTCCCATCTTGCCTTTTTCCATAGTGAAATAGGGAATCGTGCGGCAGTTCTATATAGACATTTGTGCACCCTGCTTTCAGTTTCAGTGCTATGCTATTATGCTATTCATAATTACTGTTTTCTGCATTCCGTATTGCCCCGCAGTCCTTTGAGTAGCCCAGCCAGCATTTACTACGATGGCAATAGAACCTCACAACTATTTTCAGTCTTCCTGGTTTTATTGACATGAGCGTAACTGCGTTATTAATTTACAGCTGCGGCACCCGCCTTTGGTGTACACACTCACAATACACTCTACCAAAAACCATTTTGCGAAAAAGTTAAGCCATTCTTAATAGTTATAAACGTATCATTATGAGTTCTGACCTCATTATATGACGAGGTCCACATTTAGCTCATGTTAATTCGCTATCTTATAAAGAAACTCATCTGGATCTCATCTTGTTCCCATCCTTATGATGCATTTAACGCATCCAAATGATGCGATTATAACTATTATAAATGGCTTCACTTTTTATATAATGCGATTATGATGTGGTGATTTGGTACAGTGTACCTACGTACTTGATAGTAATGTTCTAGATATTTCAATATTTTCTTGATACAGAACCAATATACGCCTTAAGGTCTTACAGATCCGGGTCTCTTAACTTACCCCTGAGTATAAAATACAACACAGGTGCATTTTTGCAGGTCACGGGCTCAGATGCTCACCAGTAGTAGTGGCAGTAGTAACCCTGCTATATCGTCTATACATAGGTAGGCAGATGCCATGTGATACAAAAATGCTTTGGAACTTTCATTAGTGTTAGAGCCACCCGAGGGCTTCACTATTGGCAAGGCCAAATTGGTAATTTGGAAGTACATACCAACGTGTATGACATCACGTTCAACGAACAGTATAATAATTTACTGTGTCTTGGCAACTTGGAGTAAAGCATGCTGGTCGCAGCCAGGGAGTATCTGTAACGTTCCAATTATGCAATTTGTGGGATTAACTCTGGTGATTTGATTGAAGATTAACTAGTATGTATACTGAGTTGAGTGGCACGGCTAAAGCATGTAGGAACAGCGTTAATCCATGCGGTTATCATTTAGATTAGGCCTTATTGTGGGTGACACACAAACTTTTGTAGACGAAAGTTGTTCATCATGGCGACAGTGAAATGATGTAAGTAACAGAGTAGTTAAGTACAGAGAATATCTAACACTTCGGTCCGAACCGGAGCTAGGTTGTAACTCTACCATTACAATTTGACAATAGGTAGGGAATTCCATGTTTGGTGCTTATTACTGTGACTTTGCGTGGCGAAAGCAGGTCGGACTTGAACTTGAACCACTTTTAATATGAAACATTTGATCTTTTCCTAAGAATAAAGAGCAAGTCATACGTACGCATGTATTGAAGGATAACCGAGACTGATGGAAGGATAGCTTCTTTTGATTCAATCTCACGATGTAATTGACGAAT
>JAQFZC010002484.1:0-22877 GCA_034695205.1 Dicyrtoma fusca | reverse complement strand
CGGAGTGGATGCATACGGGGATTAGGGGCAATTGGGTTTGGGAGAGTGTATATAAATCCAAGTGATCCGCTTAAAAACCATAGATAAACAAGCCATATGTTCTACTTACGCTTTCAACTCAGTCGGAATGAATAACCTCATTATATATTATTGGCGGAATTAGTACTGGATTTCCAAAGGGAAGCACACCACACCATACAGCTATCAACCACAAAATAGGAAAATAGGGAAATCCGAAAAGACCCGCTAAGCCCACCGCCCAACATACACACATCCTCTCCCACACGAACAAATATCAATACCGCCATTGCATTCCATTCGTCTCTTCCCGCCTCCATTCATCAAAGTCACCAGAATGGAATCAAATGGGATCTTTGACATTTAAAGCCAACTTTTGTTCCGTCCTAATTTGGTTTATCATAATTGTTCCAGGATTCACTCCCAGATTAAATCTATCGGCGCACTTGCCCCCACAGACGGAGCTGGAGGGAACGTAGATCAGTTCTATAATCTAATAATTGGAAAGGTGGCTTATGTGGTTTCTTATAAAGGCACTCTCTTCCCTATCTCTGACCTGTTGAGGTCATGGTGCTTTCAATTAGGGAGCCTATTTCAATTTCATCCTTTAACTGTAGATGTACTTTTTTGGGATTTTCCCTTTATTGAATTTTTTTTCCCTCAGCCAATTTTCTCCTCCGTCATGATTTAATTGTCAAGAGCTAATAGTCAGCAAAAATATAAATAATTGCACAAGTATGTATTCTAAATTTACTGAATTTCCCTTCGATGTAATAATAATTACACAGCTGGTAATTTGATTCGCTTGTTGTTTTTCACGTTGATTACTGAAACTCCTAAAGGAACCATGGAATTATGTTCGAATGTACAAGCATCTCAGGATATGAATGTATAATGCCAACGTTTAAAAATAATCGATCTTTAACGATTCTTCATTTCCTCATAGTAAAATAATTGCCCATTTATCCTTGTCCTGCTTCCCATACAAATTGAGCAATTGCGACGTAGGGCTAATTCAGAGAAGAAGTACCTAAGCATTCTTGCTACGAGTGACGGGTGTAATTTGCAAAACTTACCGACTGTTCATGTCCGAAATAATTTAGTAATTGAAGGATTGGTGGGGGAAATCAAATGTGATTTGCTTTTTCCGTATTAGTAAGTATCGGTAGACAGCTATTTTCAGCTCATTCTGAACAACGACTCGAAAATGACAGTAAATAGATACAGAGAAGGGAAACAAGCGGCTACTTCAATTTTATTCATTTTAAATAAGTGGAGGGCTAATCTATGCAGTAGCACGAAACAAAACACACTATCATTGTATATAAATGTCTACTAAAGTTCTTCACATAAATATAGCTCATGATGTTTCTACCGTGGTTCTCTGATTAGTTTCCTAGAAGCTATATTATTTTTAAAAGCTTTGAATCGCTCATGTATAATATCCTATTCACCGAAGTACACTGCTTTTTTTAATGAGGTGTAATAATGGTTCACAAATAAATAAAAATATAATATCAATTTTTTAGAATAGTTACATTCGAAACCAATGAGTCAATCGGAGGTTATCGGTACAGTGGCATAGTATGACGAGAGACGTGAAAGATATACAAGGGTGCATAGCAGAGAAATAGATTCGTGAGGATAATTGAAATAAACTCATTTGCCTCTGAAACTGAGAAGTCCATGAGCTTCAACTGAGGCAGTTAGTCTGCAGGCAAAACAAATAAAGCAATCAGCTCTTAGCACTCATCATGGTTTTGATGACGACTATTGATTTGGGAATTTCAGATTGAAGGAGAGAGAGATCGAATCCAGCTACAAACAGCAAAGGTCCGTTAAGAAGCCTGTCTCTCCGACCCACCTTCGGACTCGACTGAGTTGGATCTTCTTGGGCCGAGAGTCTGTGAAGAGGACGGATCGGTTTACAAGCTGCCGTTGAGTAAACTGGAAGTAGAATAGGAAATCGATGGACGTCTAAGGACCACTTCCCACCACCACTACTCCCACTACAATTCCCACCCCCTTCACAACACACGGATTTACAAGACGAGCCCCAGCAGAATCCCAAGAGCCCAGCCTGCCCGCCAGTAGTACATACAGAGAGTGTGCCAAGACATAAACACACACTCCACACCCACACCACCCAAATATATAGACACGGACGAGAGTTTCCCAACTTGAAAAATTCCAACTGCTATCCCTGGAAACCAAAGGGAGGAAAGTGGCAATATATATTGGGCCTGCATTCTTGTATCCGTCTCCAAGACTTTGATCTCCAGCTTGAAGTCAAAGGGAAGGCGCTCCTCTGAATTCCTTGAGAGAGAAAGCGAGAGCGAGAGAGCGAGAGAGAAAGGAGGGGAAAGCGTGAGGGAGAAAGGGACGGCCATTGAATTAATAGATGATGGTGGATGAGCAAAGATTGATAGTGAAGAGCAGTGGTGTTTGTCTCTTGTGGCTTGTGATAATTGTGTGTGGGAATAAAGGGAGTGAAATTAGAGCTGTCAATGGAAACAGTCATGGAAGTGGGACGCACCCGCACATCCAGTCCCATGGCAATGTCACTGTCCTCGCTGGTCAACGCGGGGAACTCAAATGCCAAGTCACCAATCTCGCCAATTACTCCGTAAGTTCATCTTTTACACTCAACTTCACTCTCAATCCCTCCATTTTACATTCACCAAAGCAGTCTACACGACTTTTCACTTCCCCTGCACTGGGCTGCTACTTGGGCTATTTGCAATCCCCAGGCTAATCCATCATGGCAGAGGCAGGTGAATAGACACCAACTTTTAAATTGCCCATGCCAGCCCATGACACGGAGCACAGGTGTGAAAGCTGAGAGCTCCAGCAGATGAGTTCCCTCCTACACACACTTTTCCCAATTACAGTCATACTTGAACCGGTGGGCGGCTGTAGGAATGCACACATTAATTACGGCCATTAAGGATGAAAGAGAGCGGCTAAATTTGTTTATTTCCATTGTCAACCAGTAACCATAGTCAATTGCTCTGCGGTAGACCAATTATTATCACCCCATCAGGATCCAAATACGAAACCATATGAATTCTAATTTATTTCAAATTAAAACTCAATTCTTCCATGAAAACACAAACTACCCACAACATTCGCCCTTTTGAGAAATAATTAGTGAATACCTGCCTTCAAAGATAGAACAGAGTTTACAAATGCCACGGACGTAGGTATATACATAGCTTCGGCGTACCTTTAAGTATGAAATGACAGCCACAAAAATGTAAAGTAATCAAAGCTCTGAGCTCACTTCAGCTTTTGATCCACCTTCCCCATCGACAATTACATACAGCAATTCATTGTACAACCTTAATCAAATCCAATTGTGCCTGTTCCACCATGAAAGAGGAAAGTGGGAAACTTCAATGAGATTTGTCGGGCATGAAACTCTTCCATTACCTTGACTTGAACAAGGGAAAAAACCACACAAATTCATTTCATGGAGTTTGCATTAGGATTAGATTTCAATCCCAATGAAAACATGATTCTCTACTTATGTACGTCATCCGACTGTAGAGAGATGTAAAATATGTACATAGGGATGGCAGCCAAGATGGCAAGAGTTGGAGGCTCAGTGTACATGACGAACAATCCAACTACAGGATCTCTCTGTACAGCTACATGGAAAATATGTTGGGGTGAAAGTGGAAGTAACCTCCACGAGAAAATAAGTGACAGCAAGTTTTATGTTTGGGGAAAATGGTCCCGTCCGTACATTTGAACCCACTTGACTATATACACATCTATAGGAATATAGCAGTCACTACGAATCCAGTATATCTATACCCTACTAGGTCAGCTATATACATACTATAAAATATGTACATGTAATGGGCACTGTGCATCGCATAATGAAACCTCTTTCATGGAAACTGATTGCGACCATCTTCCCCGTCCGAAATTCCGATGGAATGAGTTATATTTACTTGGTTATAATAAAGAAGTGGAGCTATTTTGCCAGGGAAAGCTTGTAGAGTAGAGTTGTACACTTGTGAGTGTGTCTGTGGTCTCGTAGTGGTTTTGGTGGTAGTAATCGATGACTGCAACAATTTTCCGGTGCACCCATTATTACACATTGGAACACTGCATGTATGCACAGAGCAGTCTGCTTTCTTCCCCTTCAAACCTCCGGGGCAATAAATCTTTTCCCCGGGACAGATAACACACAATGCTTATCATTGGAAACAAAGTTTTTCGGAAACTGGGATTCTGGGATCGAAAGTGGACATTTTTAATTTATTTTATACAATTTTTGGGATGCACCGTCTGTCTGGGTGCTTGGAATGAGCTCTGGAATGATTAAATTATGCGCTCCCTTATCCCTCCACTTTGTATCACTCGGAACAACTTTCCCATTCGTCCCACTTTCACTTATACCACTTTCTCCTAGAGATTCAAAGGAGGAAATATAGGCCAGTGTAGTACTGTCGGCTAATTTTAACTTTCAAGGTTGTTTCAACTACTTTCAAAGCTTCTTCCCTTCCTTTTCAATCTAATGTCTGTAGGTAATTGAAGCGAGGGAAGAGGGACAGTGTAAGCCGGAAAAGAAATAAAAAAAAGTTGATCTAGCCGGATAGCCGTATTAAAGCTATCCCTTATGTACGCATACTTGTAACCGTTCTATATTTCTAGAATTCAAGACAAACTTAAATTCATCTTTAAAATGTTCCATGACACTTTAAGCTTGAAAAAAAAAGCTTTTAGAAAATCCCATTTACTGAGCATCCAAATGTAATGTATGTATGTAGGGTCTTCCCTACGCTCCTACTTTAGTTGGATAGGTCAAAAAAAAAGAAATCTGGAAATCAATACATTAAATAGCTACTGCATGGCCTTCGTGAGTGGGAAATGGTGGGTTGATGCATATTATATTGTAGTTGGTGAAAGGGGATCTGAATTATGGACCAAAGACCAAAGATCATGGGCTATAGTTACAATACGACTGAAGATGTGACTCTCCCTCTGACTGGATGGTGGTCTTGTTTTGTTTTTGGACAAAGTCCAACTGGAAATTTATTGTTGAGGAAATATTGGAATTTGAGGGGGAAAAAAATTTGAGAAATTTTTGGAAACTGATAAATGATAAAGTTTTGGCTTTGGCCAACGCAACGACGATATTATGCGATAGTCGGAATAGAAATTATTTGGGTCATTAGTTTCGGTTTGGATGACAGCCAGGATACTTTCTTCCCTTCAATCTTTCGTCTTTTATGAATAATATATAAGGGAGAAATGAATACATTTTTTGTTGTTGAAAAAGTAGTCTACATAGAACATTGAGGAGGGCACGTGATACAGAGCAGAGGAGCCTGGGCTTTGAAGTGAGGAGTAAACGAGGGAAAGAAAGACTAACGTAAGAGTGCATTTTCTTTCAACAGCTTTCGTCTCAGTATGTGTCAAAGTTTCTTTTGCTATCGATCTCTTATAAATTATATATTGTAAGTACGTCCTATGTGTGCTCTTGCATCTATGTATAGCTACGTATTCCGCCTCCAGCCTTTACTCATACAAGGAGATATTTGTGTTAAACTTAAGAAATGCATATGTGTGCTACTGCCATTACCAGCAGCAGCAGCAGCATCTCTCATGCAGTCAACTCTTCAATAATAAAACAAAGTTTTGAAATATTCTCCTTACAAGAGACCATAATATGGAATAACATCACATAACAAAGCATAACATATCTCCCTCATAAAATAACAAATTCAATTCATTCTTGGAGAAAATTTGTCTATGGGAACATGAGACGGAGCTGGCTACAGCCGCCTTTCACTCCGTCTACTCAAATTCTAACCTCCAGTCTCAAGTCCTCCTGACTTACAACAACAACCCGGCTACACAATGGAATTTCACATCATGGCAATCGATCTTGATCTTCCAGACTGCATCTTCGACCTCACAGACACACAGACACACACACTGTTTCTGTTTCTACCCATTCATGCGCCCACCTCCTCCTATTTCCCAATGCAATTTTTTACGGTTTAATCCATGTAGTATCAGTAGTAAAACTTTATCTCAGTTTCAACAAGGAATTGTGAGTGGATGGGTGGAAATAGATTTCCGCACGCTCTTCCCAGCTCCGGCCACAAAAAATCTTGAGAGCCTCGTAAAGAGCTCAGCACAGAGACAGACACAGTGCACCGCACCCAAGTACTGTCTGCTGATACGAGTAGCAATTGCAATCGCCGTAATTGTTCTGCTATATGCATGTAAGTGAAACCAGGAAACATTAATCTGTACAAGGTACCCTCACAGATGCCCAGTTTAGTTTATAATGTGCAAACAGGGGAAATAATCGTTAGCGGAGCATAATGCATAATGTAAATGCATAGGCAGAGCAGAAGGTGGTTAGTGCTGATAGTGACAGAGATAATAGTAATGCTTGTTATCTCCGTCCATCATAGTACATGGGACCTCTTCATGCCGTACAAACCCGGAGCTCAGGCTCAAGTTGAGAGTAGTTTACGCTTTCATTATTAAAATGTTTTGCACGAGCAACTTTCGAGGAAATCTTTTCAAAGTCCGTGGAGTAGGTGCTGCAGTGGCACTTGTATTATATCTCTCCGTATCTTTTTTTTTTATTGCGGGTAATCCTCGCTTAGTCAGATTCCGACGAGATTGATGATTAAAATAAAAAGGTTCGCTACCCTTCATCAAATGGAAAGATGTACTCATGTGGAATGTGCCTATAATTATGCACAGAGCTTTAGTTTGATTTTAGAGACAAAGGTGACGGCAGTACTACAGTACTGTCAGGTGGCATCTGTACATGGAAGGAAAAGAAAGCTGCCACGCTTCACTGCGTCATATTTCCCAATTTCACATCATTGGGATGATGCGTCGTAGCCCCGGGCTATATCATTACGCAGACACAAACCACATGAAAAGAGCTGGAGGGAGAGAGATGAGATACAAAGTCGGTGCGGGGAGTATCAGGTCACCTTGTAGTCTGTGCCGTCGGCTGAGTCAGAGACTAGAATTTGAATTATGATTAGAGGACGCAACCCCAGGAACCTTAATTGAGACGAAGCTCCGATCTTGATCTTTCCCAGCCATGTCCTTTCATTACGTACAACTTTCACTCGTATTACTCAATTACCCATTGAACAGACCCACAAAGACCCTTCGTCATTACGTAGCAGTAGCTGAGTAGTTCCACGGAAATGAGCACATTCGGCATAGGAAAGTATAATGAAAGAATTTCTTTGTCAAGCTATCATCCGCTTTCAAAATCAACCTTCCCTCACTACTATGTGTATGGCCCAGTTGATTATGTAATTGTCAAATAAAACAAACAGGGAGACCTTCATTTCCTTCATTATTTCTTTCCTTTGACAATTGACAGAGATTATATCAAAAATGCCGAGGGGAAAAATCTTTCTCCCCAACAATCAAATCCCTGTGATGATGTAAAAGAACACTCGTCATCTGCCAAGCTCAATTACTTACTGTTACGACCGACCACACACCAGATGAGGCTCCGCAAGAAACAAAAGTGACTAACTAACAATTAAGCCTTCCCCTCCAAGGCACACACACACAAACACACAACAGGCTATTCCCGTGACCTTAATTTATTTGTTTCGTGCACACAAAATAATTCAGATTCTGAATTATTTTTAGGTTGGCCTGTAGGCCCGAACCCTTCAACAACTGTTCCCCTGCCAAACTTGTCAGAACTATGTGTGTGCCCTTCACTGCTTACACGTGTCTATGAGTACTATCTGTATGTGATATGATAAAAATAGTTCTGCCTGTCCGAAATAAACATTGCATTGGAGTGAGCCCTAGCATTCAACGAGAACATGATCAGCTCCCAATTCAATTAACTTGTCCACGTAGAACATTGCCTTCTTGTGTAATCGTATCGCTCTGCATATTTTATGGACCAGAATTATTCTAATCACCTTTGATAGCTGAGTGAATGAGACATTCGACATTCACATACTCGTACCATTGCATTGCTCTGTACCACTGGCTATCAGGAAAATGTTAAGAGCAGTCACAGTAAATTGGTTAAGCGCTCTAATTAAATTTCTCCCGCTGTTTAGCTCTTTCTTATTATAACTCATAGGCGCATCATTTGGGCAGGCGCCCATGGGACATTGATTTATTTTTTTATAGTTTCAGAGCGTAAGGTTAAACCTAGAATTCCGAATATTTTAGTATGCAGATCTTGCAAGTACGAAAAATTTTGCAAATATGATTGTTCTTTTTCTTGATGTGAGTACGAAAGTAGAATGTTTGTTAGGTTCTTCTGCCCCAGCCGAACTTCAGTGTGATCTCTGATCAGAAAAAATAGTAATTAAAAATATTAAATATTACTACAGTCAGACGTCACTAGCCTTTTCTCCCATGAGCCAACATGCAAGCCAAAATTGCATTAGGCATGAGTGATTCCTTTAATTCTTTAAAATTTAAAATCCGATTACCCATGGTACGCCATAAATCTATTTCCATATTCCATTATTTCCTGTCCAGGGTCCAGACTCCCGATGACCACTCCATTATAGGAGCGAGTGTTGGTGTTGGCAGGTGGGCAGTTTTGGGTTTGAATGGTGTATTGGCAAGTGTCCAACTTTTTCAACTTTTCCCATTACTTTGTAAATGAGGGGAATCCTTGAATTTTAAAAGGCTTCATTGTGCTAACAATAATTCTAGATTGCATAGTTTGCATTAGTAGTCGAGATATCTGAGGAGAAAGAATAGTAAAATGAAATGAAATTGACGCTTGTCAAAGTTAGTCCAGGGGAGTTGTTTTATTAGTATTAGCAGCGCATTATTTAGACTCAGTCATGCATGGGTCCCCATATCTCATCTCCTATCGTCACGTCTAATCAGAGGAAATATCTGTACTGCGGGGAGAAAATCATAGCCGGGAGACTACATGTGCATGGGATAAGGATTGGGGAAGGGAACTCAAACTCAAGTCTAAAATGTCATGAGAATCCATCTCTCCTTTTGAAAAAGCTGTTGGTTCGTTATGAATGCCTCTCAAAGGAGTGTAATCCATCATTGTCAACAACCAAGACTGACATTATCTTTACGTGGAAGGAGCTTAGGTAATAGGCTTTGGATAATGACCTGTCACCAAAGAGTCCCTATGACTGATACAACCAATCTGCATTATTTTCGTCCCCGTCCTTCTCCTCCTCCTCCCTCGCCTCCTATTAGTCCCTCTCCTGTCCTCATCATCAATGGACAATGCAGGGTGGCAGACGGAGAAAGGAGCGAAACCGAGAGAGGCGAGCAGGGAAATCCACACATAATAGGCATGCATAATGGGAAGGGGAAAGACGTGTTTAGTCCACACACACACACACTCAGACACCTGTAATATCTGCGAAATTCCTCTCTCACTTCCAATCTATTATTCAGCACATAACAATAACCTTGTAGACTCGTGTAGAAAAGAAACGGACCACCACTATCTCTATGCTTCCAGGAACGATGCTCACAAATGCACCTTCTCGTACCCACACTTTCGATTCAGCCAAATCCATTTTTTATTATGATTATGTTATGACTATGATTACGATCACGACTATGACGATGGCTATACGTATGGGAGTGTATAATGAAAATTCGAGGGACAAAAAGAAAGCAATACAATCTTTGTTGGAAATTAATTACGATGGAGCTTAGAGATATCAGCTGAGAAAAAGAGGGCCCTTCTTTATGATTCATGATCCGTTATCACCAATTAATTATGTATTAGTATCAGCTTCAGCGCTCATCAGCAGCACTGCTCATTGTCCGTCCATCGCCAGTGTGCAAGTGAAAGAATTTCAAAATCCACATTGTGAAAATAATGAAAAACAGAGAGAGAGAGAGAGTGAGTGTGTGCGTGGCGGTTATGCGGGCTAATCGGGAGCGAACGAAAGCGGAGAACCAAAGGAAAATGGAAGGAAAAGTAAGCTCACTAATGAGCATACCTATAATGTAAGTGAGGGCAAATCCGTGTTACGGAGGGAACCGTGTTATGGGGGAAAACCGTGGTGGGGTCGCAGTGTGACAAAAGATTAAAAAGTAATATAATTTATAATATAATTAAAGCTAACTCGAAAGAAAATCAAAATTTGGTATCTAAATTGAAGGATAATGATTTACATGGAGCTCTAAATTCCAAAGACCTATGATTAGCCAGAGGCATTCGGTCATAGCAGGAAAATCGGCCGAAGCTAAAATTACTATGCTTTCCCATTAAAGTTAAAACTGCGATTACGAATTGAAGAATGAAACAAAATTTAAACACCAATAAGTGCAAAGTGGAAATAAAAACTTATTTCAAATCATCAATAAATATACTAAAAAGCTTCGCCAATTGCTTCCGTTCCAACGATGTTTACTCTTTGCTGGTATGATTTAAAAATATTTCAGACCCTGACAGTCAGTTTAAAAAATCAATCAGAAAAGCACTGTTCTTTTGTTAAACTGCGACGGATATGGTTCACAAATGGCTGTACTCCATCCATGGTTTTCCCCATCCGCGGATTTGCCCCATTCACCTTTTTGCCCCTTCTTACATTACATGTACAGATAGACACCCATAATTATAATATGCATGCTCATAAGCTGAAAGCCCAGCTAGTTAAGCTAAAGGAATGGTATCTGGTATCGCATACCATTTTGTATAGTTGCCGGTGAAAATTCTTGGAAAAATCAACATTTTGTTCCTTAGAAGCAAGTGTGTGGAAGATGCGGAGTAAATTGGGAGTGTAAAGCTTGTTGGAAATAAGAAGAATGTAAGCTCCCTCATCAGTCTCCTCCGACTGAGTCTTCCAATGGACCAAGTCAGTGCATTCAGGGGAAAGCTATGTAGGTCCATTGATGGATCCTGAAACAGACAGTCGTACATATAGAGGATCAGAGCTTTCATCAAATCCACATTGAATGTTGAATGAGTCGACGGTGGACGTAGGAGAGATGGAAAGGAGAGGGAGAAAGCCTTTCTTTTCTTTTGTCTTTTCGACGCCGGAATGAAGAATATTTTTTTCTCTGCTTTCTCCAGACACTGCAGAGCTCCATTTGGACCGAGACGAGAGTTGAGAGCTAAGCGAAGTAGCCATGGAGCCATGTAGCACAACTCTTTCTATTAACTTCCATTCCATCCTTTCTCCTACTTTCCCTTCAGCTTCAGAATCCTACTTGAGTTCCCTGGGGATAAGTACCTAAATAATTTGTGTGTCGAATGAAAGGGATACATTCCCCTGCATTTTCTTCCAATGGATCCTCAGGCTTCTTCTTCGACTCCTTCCTCTCTCCATCAGATCTTCATACCATAACCGATAGAATATAGACAGATAGCTACCCTTACCTTAATGGATATAGTCAGTCAAAGCCAGCCCGCAAATGCATATACAAGAGTCATAGAATGTGGCTCCTAGCATCAACTAAATCTTCTTCATCCGCACTTTCCCTCCTCTTCCTCTCCAACTTCACTTCCCTCACAAGCCTTCTTCCGTGCATGAAGCCTTCACTGCTACCTCCATGCACATGTAACTACATGATTGCTCCGCCGACTCACGTTTATATCTTCATTCCCTCCAACTTTCTTTTAACTTACACTTTCCAACAGATAGTTTATGTAGGTCTACCGGTGTACGTATGGTGGATGGAGCATAAATTGGAGTGAGGCTTAGGATTGTAAAGAAGACCTACTTAATGTTGTATGGATTTGTACCTCCATTAAAATTTAGGAGTTGGTGTAGGCGGATGGTGGAGTGAGGTTTTGTTCTGTATTGTTTTTTTATTTAGGCATGATTAGATTTTAAATAGATCATTAAGACTAAAATGGACTGTAATTTATTTATGTCAGTCCGTGTTCAGTTGAGGGAGGAGAGGCCAAAGTTGAATCTGAGGACGGAGCCATTAGGCTTTTAAGAAGGACAAGAAACAATTTCCGATTTCCAATCCTTTCCTATATTCTTTCTACTTTCTCCTTTCTCTTTCTTACAGCTTCCCAGCCTTATACAGCCCCGTATTATCTTATTCATGCTGAACTGAGAGGGTAATGTTTTGGATGAAAGGGGAAAACCATTTTAATTACGGAGGGATTGAAGGAGAGAAAGTTAAAAGACTTCTTAGAGCAATAAACATGGTAGACTGCTCCTGGAAATCAAGGTTGAACGGAATGGGAATCCTAAAGGAAAGAATCTGGTTTCCCAATAAATAAAGAGTCCAATGCCCATGAGAAATGAAAAACTGAGGAAATAACTCACATCACAAGCTTACGATTAGCTTCTAGTACGTGAGATGTAATTTAAAGTCATGTAAGTGAGTGCCTATCTTCTGGGCAGAGGGAACCCTCGCAGAGGAAAAGGATTCTAACTCCCTTGCTATAGACAGAGCGGGCTTTTATTATGAAAACAGACGAGATTGCCAGTACAGTGTAAGCAAACACTATAAAAGCTGAGAAGAGTAGCCGATGGGATGGAGAATGGCTACTCGTTCGATGGAATCTGGAAAAGTCGACGGAAATTACATGCTACTCGTTCCCTCATGTTGTTCTAACTGTCCTTCCCTTAGCAAGATCTACACGCAAAGATTCACACACCATGCTTGGACCCACGACACGAGCCCACCAAATCCTGTCCCTCAACATTAACTGCTCTAAGCGATACACAGCCGTATTGAGACACATTTTAATACCCTTCCGTCTTACAGCCCACGTTATAATACAACCACGTGCATACTACGTGTTTCAATAAAAAATTAAACGGAGGAACTTAAAAGACATTAAGCAAGTTTGCGTTGGCCCAATTACCACCAAAATAATTCTGGCTAACACTTCTATACCCCATCCCAGTAATGTCAATTTTGGCGATTTGTTCAGGACTGGTCCCATATCTTTATTTATTTCGAACTGATTTTAATAAAACTTGTACTTCGTTTTCTTGTACTTACTCTGCTTAAAGTGGCTGGCGGCACAAAAATTGTACCATGAATTCAAAAGAAACTAAGATTCACCTATAGCTACCACTCACTACAAGTCATGAGAGAGGAAGCTTCACAAGGAGAAATAATTATGACTCAATTGTTGTGCTAATGAAAGGTGGTAGACAAAACGGGGGGAAATTTATATTGAGAAGTTTTTTTTCGGTCCTTTGTACACTTTGGCTTTAGCTGCGGCGGTTGTGAATAGTGATGGCGGAAGTGTTGTTGCTGAGCCTCCCTGCTCCCTTTTACGTGAATTGAATTGATCGGATGGACTGACTCAAATTGAGTTTTCCGTGGGGAAGGGGAAAAGAATGAGTGAGACGAGGACTTGATGAAGCGAAGGAGTTAACAAAACAATAAATGTTCGACCTGCTCCATTGGGCAACACTTGGCTGGCAGCACTCTCTTTCCAATTTCTCTTCTCCTCATCCAATCCCCATTTCCACCAACACCTCCACTTCCTACCAACTACGACCAGGCAATTCAACTCCCAAGTCCACGGACACACAAACATTCCCCTAATCTTTAGCCTTGTTTCCAGAATCGTCTCTTTGTACTTCCAAACACTCTTTGTCAGCATCTACTACAGGCAATGGAGAGTGTAGCTCCGATCATAGCTTTACTACATAGCTGAACATATTGTAGTGGGGTAACTTATCGTTGGGTCGGAACTACAAGTCCCAGTGGACTGTTGCATGGGTCATCCCAATAAGGCAACGTCTGAAGTGAGCTATGACCAGAGGGATTCTACCACTGCAGACACAGCGAGTAATCAGTTGCATTGGGTGCACTTCTTTAAATGGATTCCTTCTCACTTGAACCCATTTTTATTGGGATTTCGGAGGGATATTGGCCTTCCATGGGAATGAATTGTTCCACTTTCTCTCGAGTTGGACTTGACTCTGTACAGCAATAAGGAATGTATGCTCGATGCATTAACACTCCCCGTCATGGCCATTCACCACAGGGTCCATTGGCTGGGTTTCCATGGCCTCGGCTCACCACTAGGAGCGGAGTGGAGCAGACAAAACCAAAGCGAAGGCCTATTGAAGCGCTTTTAGGTTCCTACACCACGAGAGGCTTTCACGTAACCCGGTACGACTCTGCTCCTATTATATCCTTAATTTGATCAGCGTCAAACTCATCACCTAATAGAATCTAGTGGAAGGTCTTTTTCCGTTTCTATTTCCATTTTCATGTCCATGCTCAGGCGTTGTAAGCTGCCCTGAGTACAGTCGTCCAAAAATATATCGCTTCATTAATAAATTGGGAGCATGTACTGCTACTCAGGGCAGACTACTAGTGGCTAGTGTAGCGTAACGAGGAAATAGTGAATATATTTTGGAATGGCATGGCGTGAAGTGAACTAGAACTTTGCTAGTCAAAACAAAACCGTGTCCTGAGTTGCATGACCTCCTAAATACCAACGTACTTCCCTCCATACATATGGGAATGTGCAAGAAAGTCCAAAGTCACACATCCGCGCACCAGCACAACTTTCTCCTTATCACAGTGTGAAACTTTCTCCATTTCCGTTTTACTCCGACTCAAATTTTTTCTCTTCCATGCTAGTATGCTAGCAGTTGATTTTGTTTTTTATTATTAGAAGAGGTATCTTTATAACAGCATAAGGGAATCCTTCAGTAAAAAGGTATTTTTGTAAAGCAGCAATTGGCTAAACAAAAGACCTTGTGGCTGCATCTGTTCCAAAGTTCTCGTATGAGAGACTATTGAATTTCGGGATTATCAAAAAAGAGTAACTCAGATCGATGCGCTTCCTTTTTCATCATCGTCAGTGGGAAGAGTGTAAAAGATATTTAAATTCAAGGCGATAAACTGCTGGAATTCGGGAATAGAATTCTGCTGCATGTTGAGCGCCAGGGTGGAATGGCGTATGTAGTATTTAATCGATCCGGCATTGAGTTATTGAGTTGAGCTAAAATTGCACTTATCGATTTATCGGTCTACTTCCACACAAGCTTTCAACGAGAGAACCATTTGAGGGGTAATCGACTGTACTATGTTGTTATGTTGTGTGGACTTATGGGACTTCCAAGTTCAGATCACACTACTTTCTCCTCCTTCCTTCCTTCAAACTTGGGCTTGGCAGATACATGCACTGGGTCAACTTTGGTCTCGGAGCTATATTCTCTATTAACAAGTGAATTTTTGAATTTAGAAAAATCCTATAAAAAGATATTGTGGACATGAAATTGAAGCTTTTAGAAAAACTTTTCAGGGTGGGACGATCCGGCGGTACTTAATAAGTTTACCAACCGTTAACCGGAGGATTTTGTACAAGCCACTAAGCCAGTGCTTTTGAACTATCTAAACATATTCGTACATACTCCAGTCTATGTTGACTCCATTTGACCAACTTTGTCCATCCAGAATCCGTATAAACTTTAGAACCTGTTGCGACAGCCAGGAGACGTGTCACGATTGCAGAAAATGCCCATAATTATTTAGTATAATGTTTCTACATTATTCGCAGGATTTCATTATTAAAGTTTTTGTAGTTGTAATAATTGACAAAAAATTATTTACATGTTTTTAAGTTTACCAACTACTTAATGTAATGTAAATATTTATTAACGATTGACGTAGAGTAGCGTTGTTTGTTTAGGGAGACACGTACCGAGGATCTTCAGCAACATTGAAAGTTGCGTATTGCGGAAAAATTCTGACAATGTGCTCCACATTTACTATATTTCCATTGTCACAAAGAATTCCCTTTCCAAGAATCAGCATTATGAAGAATGTCCCAATAGGAAAATATGGTTGGGAAGATAAAAGAAAGTGCATAGCACTGCACGTGTCTATGCCTATATGCATGCGAAGGAAACAAAAGTTATCTTCTAGAGGCTCCAGGCTTTTAATAAAGCTATTGTGGTTTCATGTGTAAAAATCAGCATAAAACAATGGGCTAAAATGATGTAAAAGTAGCTGGAAAAAACATTTTGTCATGCAAATAAGGTGGATTGTGCCCATTAAAAAAGAAAAACCTATCCTTGGTAAACAGAGGCAGACCGAGAGAGAGAGAAAGAGAGATAGAGCAGACGCACCGTATTAACAAACTCCATTGAAAAATGTTACCGCTGTGTGCAAACAATAAAGTAGAGAGTTGGTTGGGAAGACCGCAGAAAAGCTATAAATTCAAGTTACGATTAGGAATATACGTACTTTAGTAGTTCAGTGCACATAATAGAAACATAAAGCTTGAGGTTGTTTTGCAAAAACCGTTCCGTTGTAGCTCTTCTTATGTGAATGGATGAAGGTGGGATGTCTGTCTACCTTCCTCTCTATTATACATACCACCTTCCTTCCAGATTCAGACTAACTTTAAATTACTACACGATAGTCTAGAAGGAGAAAAAAACGATTGACAATGGAGTTTTGGTTCTCCTTTTTTTTAAGTCTTTTTAAAAAATGTTTACGGGGTTCTCTGGTCAGATTTAGACGGCTTCTTCCATTGAATCTTGTCATCGTTCTCCTTCTCCTCGCAGCTTAGTTTTCTTTTTTATTGCACCCTCAACTTTTACGACCACGGCAACAACTCCTTCCTAAGTCAAAGGACAAGCAAAGAAGTTTCCAAAGAAAATATGGGTTTAGTCTTGGATGGCGGGGTAGTTTCAAACTCGAGGCCTTTTTTCCTAACTATAACACATGAACCAATTCTGTAAGCTGGATACACCGATCCTGAGACTTGTATTTATTTTATATCTGCCTTCATGGCATAGAAATCTTCATCTGCTTGCATTTAGCTGCTGCAAAATGCATCCCAACAACAGAGTAACGGATAGATTGAATGCCCCTATGTTTTCCCTTCACTTTCTATTTACCTCGTTGCGCGTTGGTATGAAATAATTCAGAAATTCCCGCACATCTCGCTTCACCCAAACCTAAACTAGAATACAGTTACACCGTCGATTTTTGAACTTAAAAATATTTTTTAAACTTTTGTAGATTTTATAGTGCTCAAAACTCATTGAATAATCTGAGATTTACGGTATATTATTTCGGCATTCATTGCTTTCCTCGTAAGTTGATGCTCACAAGGACAGTGAAAGCAAAAAACTTAGGTTTTCAGTAAGACAGGTAGCTGTTTGTATGTACGGTGCATATAAAATAAAGTAGGCATTTTAAATATGCAATATAGTGAAAGTTGATGCGCCTCCAGCCTGCGGAGTGAGCTTATTTCCAGAGAGAACGATGACTGGATGGATTTAAAATGGTATGCATGTTCCATTGTTACACCATCTGTAACCAGGTTGAATGAAAATTAAATGTAAACTTATGGATGAACCATTTTCCTAGCGCATATAATCAAAACTTCTCTGCATACCCTCATTGTGTCCATTCCATTAGAGGAAGAATGGGATTTTGAATTAATGAACGGGTTGAAACTAAGTCAATTGCACAGTTGCTTTTATTCTTTCAAAATAGAATTATCTTTTTAATGGATCCTAGGACAATACACATGACGTACATGCACGAGAGTAAAAGCCTGTCTGTTATTTATTGGAGTAAACGGTACTAAAACTAGGATAACAAGGAGAGACAGGATTCTCGGAATTGATTAGGCCATACTTTCTCTAGCACAATGTATCCCAGCCAGAACGTCCATGCACTCCTGCTTTCTCTGTATTGCTCTTGACTAGCAGAACTTCTTCAGAGCACTTTCTCCATGAATAAACTGGACAGTTATAAAGAAATTATCCCGTAAGCCTCCAGCGTCAGCATACAGTGAGCGGCAGAGTAGAGGTCTCATTGGACTACTTTAATACAAATCATTTGATTTGATTACTCTCAACTACGCAGGTGTAATTAAATATTGTCGGCATCCTATAATGGCTTTTAGCTAAATTATTACTTCCAGCTGGCTGGAGAGAGGCTAATGAAAGCAGAATAAGATTGCACAATGTGTTGTTTGGAGAAATATGGGTATACATGCACAGAGCATCATCACGTAATGGTAATAGATAATTAAAGCCTCTGATAAAGTCCATTCAACCCGAAAACCTCAGCTGAGCCTGAGTGGGATTTATTTGTCATTGTAATTAAACCTTGTGAGGGATCATGTCAGCCTCATTAATGCTCTAATTTTCAATTATCAACTAATCTTAAATTGCATTTCATAACTCCTTAACGTAATCCAGGCACGGGCACGGAGGCTTTCACTTTCCCTCTGCCAACAAAGCCGCACATGTTCTATCTGTAAGACAGATAAATGCTGTGTTGAAGATCCTTGCAGCCTTAGGACATCTCCTAATACCAACCATGTGCATCTTTATAGTCAAGATTATAATCAATTTAGGTGGAAGTGAATTTTAAGTTTAAATAATAGTATGAGAGACTGTGAACTTACTTTTGAAACCATCCCCCAACGACATTAAGTTCAATAAAGATGAAATAAAATGGCAGAGTTACGCCTCAGCAGAGACAATAGACAGCGAAAGGAATAAATTCAGTAAAGTACTTTACCAATGTTTATTCAGTTAGACAAAAGTTTAGTCCATAAATCCTTGGCCCAATCATCCGGCGCACGTAGCTTCACTCTGCAGTTATTCTATGCATTGCTTGTCAATATGAGAGCTGAAGTTGGAGGGGGCGGTGGACAGGTGGATATGTATGTATGCCCGTTTGTTTGTGGGGATTGTTTATTGAAGGGAATTAGAGGGAATTTATGCGGAGCCATAAAGAAATAAGGTAAGATCTGGAGGGTAAAAGAAAGAAGAGAGATAAAGTAGAGCCTATTTCAAAGTCTTGTAAAAATGCTGAGGACAGCAAAACGTTGAGTTTCTCCAAATCTACGGTTAGCTTAAGTTAAGTTCAAACCATCAGTGGCGGCAACCCAGCAGCGTCAAGCTCCCAAACATATGCACCTACTCGACTCACGTGCAGGCGCACCAGTTGACGGGCAGAGAGATAATAAAGAGATATCAGAAGCCCAGCTTGATCGCTACATACATACACATTATTGGTGGCTATGAGAGGGAAGACAGGTGCGTGAAGATGCCCGGAAATCCAGAGCATTTTACTATTTTATTCCTCCAACAACCAACTATTCTTATACACCGATATCTGGCATATATATCCGTCATGCCCATAGAAGTTATGAAAAGTTTCTTTCCCTTCAAAATCCTCGACTCCACACATTGTAAAGAAGGGAAAGTATCTACTTCTTGTTATAAAAGGGGCGCAAAAAACCTCTGAAAACCTGGAATGGGAAAAAGAAGTTGAAAAATTGGTATAGGAACAGAGTGAAAGCCATAGATTCGTTTTCTTTGATGTCTCCACCGCATCGTGTTCCAAATGTAATGTGTAGGGGTTCCCTTCTCACGTAGTAAAGGTATTTTCTACACGTATCAGCTGGAGAAGAAGTGAAAGGTTGGAACAAACGGAGAAAGTATATCCTTACGGAGTAGACAGGCAGAGTATGCGTGGAGGTGGAATCGGAGAGATGAATATATGAGTACTTGAGATATTCAACCACTACTAGTCCAAATCCGAAGAATAGGGTTATTCTGTTATGCGAGTGAAAATTGAATTAGGTGCATTACTTTCACCAAGATTTGCCTGTACAGAATAAGCTATTCCCAGATGCTATTTGTCACAGATACTCGCTGTAGTACACTTACCCACAGCTGAGACTCTAAGAAATGTCTCTTCAATTTTTTCCTACTGACGTGTCTCTCTCTTTCTATCTCTTGGTGGCCCGGTCTATGCACACCTTGGCAAATCCTTTTCCTCTTGCTCCTATCCATTAGGCAGAGCCCCAGAGAAATTTTGTCACCGATTCTTTCTCGTTACTTCTCCTCATCCTCGCCTTGACTTCTGGATCTGTTCCCTCGGAGCAGCTGGAGATCGCGTGTGCGTCTCTTCCCTTCCCGTTTCTTCCCAACCACTTAGATGCGTACGCGTGAAATTAAATGTATTAAATATCAGACACTTTTTTATTTATTGATTTAATCAGACCCATAAACTCTTAACCCAGAAGACTAGTCTCCGCATTTGTTGGGGATATAGACATATCAGGTGTTTTTAAGGGAATTAGAAATGATATCGTGCATGGCGGAGAGGGAAGACGTACGATGCGATGGGATCTTGAGTAGGGATTTGTGTGGATAAGTGTTGTTTACACGCGGATATTTCTTGAGCATTTGAGTTATTATTATAGTGTGTAGTATAGTTATGGTTATGGCTACTCCATGTGTTCTATGTCGTGCGTAGATCTGAAACTAAAGCTTCGAGATATTTTTTACTTTAGATAAACAATCAATGATTGTAGCTACGGTGGCTTAGAGGCAGAAACTCAGCGTATGTGTGTGTGTGTGTGCTTCACTTTGCTTTCACTCAGGAAAAGCTGTGTGAAGTGAACTCATGTTCATGTCCAAAGGGAAATTGAACAACTCAGAATGAGCTCTAGTGTGGCGGAGTAGGGAGCGATGCAGTGTGGAGGTCCTTCTGGATACTCTACCAGCTTCAAGTGGGCTACAAAGTTAAGAGCAGTTCAAGTTTCAGGCATTAACAATTTATGTGAGTTTTAACAAAACTGTCTCAACGACTGTATAGAGTAGTGCACATGGAAGTTCTGCTCTACCAGGAGAAGGTTTACCCAAGATATGTGCATCTGTGTATACCGACACCGCCCTTATATTCAATTCCCGGGATATATATTCAAATAGCCATTGTTTTAGTGGAACTAAGAGGACCGTAGATATGCACATCAATAGGGAGTGCAACCTCTATCACTTCTGTATATCTATCTACCACTCTATAGGAAGAGGACGAGGGTAGTACATGGCTGTTGATTATAACTTTTACAGGGTACTTTAACTTATACGTGTGCAAAAGAGATCGCATAAGAGTCGACAAGAAAAACAGAGTCGTTAGTTTCCAGTCGGCAGGGTCACGTAATATAATTTCACCTAGAAATGACTTTTCTCATCCTGGATTCACTCTCTGCGCTCCCAACGTCCCAACCTTGCTTTTGCTTTCTCGGTTCCTCTCCGAGCAACTCAGACTGCATTGACTAGCAAGGCTCAGGCTACATACCAACACCCACCCACGAAGTGGTCTATTCAATGGGGATCAGAACCTGGGAATAAAGTAGTTTTATCACACCTCAAATATTTAGGCCACAAAAAATGTTTTCATAATTTCTCATAGCTATGCTTTTATCTCAACAGTTACACGTACATATATATGTACCCACCACCACCGCACACTTACCTATATTTACTACGCTATGTGCGCGCACACCAAACAACGCAACGGAGAAAGCGTGAAGAAAGTACACAAAGTGTTTTCAAAGGAATTTCGGATGAAAATTATCTGTGTTAAGTCCCTTTTCTTCATCACATCGTTTTAAGCAGTTGTCTCTATCTAGGCATGCATGTGCTATTAGTTTAGAGGTTAAGTTGATTTATCCAAATAGAGTGCCAAATTAAATATTCCAGCTTCTAAGCTTCTATTAGATAGTAGGGACGAGAGCTAAAGGAAGTTATTACTTTGTGCTCCTTAAAATAGTGCGAGTGGTTCTGAGAATTTACTTCTAACGCATTAGCAAAGGAAGTTTTGCAAAAATAAAGGAGAATTTTAAATTGCAAAGGAGAGGAGCTTCTCTTGAGAAAAAGCAAATTCAATGAGTTTCTTTTCCTCCTTCGTTCATCTTCAGCGTCTCCGTACGTGTACGTAGGACAAAGGAAAAGCTGGCGAGGAATAATGGAGGGGATGAGGAAATGTAAAGGAAATAGCAAATTAAATTTTCTTTCAATTGGATATTGCAGTAGAAGAGTAGACGGAATTTTGATTGACTCACGTCCTCGTATTATTAGCTCAAATACTACACTTGCACCACTTGTGAGACAGACGAGTACTCAAATCCTTGGGCTATACGTATAACGAGCTAATTTTATATTGACCCCGCAAACAGGAATGCATATATCAATAAAAACATACATCCTGTTATTATAATCAATTTTTATGTACGCATAAAGTATGGACGTATGTAGATACAATTAGATTTACACACGCGCATAAATTTTTAAGAAGGTTGAAACTGTTAGGAGAAAGTTGGAGGAGAACTGAATGGAAATACGTTGGAAATTGGAAGATTTTTATCACAGGTGTTTACACGTGTTTACCATTCCCCTCACCTGTTCTCACGCTATAAGCTTATTTAAAGTTTATCCTCACTTTTTTCTGCCCGCTCTCCCTCATCTTTATTTAATGAATACAAAATGCGAGAAAAACCAAACATCGAACTTCACAAGAATTCTTTACGGACGAGATAATGTGGGTGGTGGAATTATGATATTACTTCATAACCATCTTTCCTTTCCCACAAGAAATCCCATAAGTGGCTCTTGCAGCCAGTGCTAAAGTCAGCCTATAAGTGGGTTTCTTCAGAGAGCCACGGTGGAAAGTACCCATGTATCTGTACTAGCCAAGTGTAAGAGAAAATGTAGAGTGCGGTTGAAGAAAGTTTGCTTGTTAAATAATAAATGTTAGAAATTAACAAGCTGGTTACATAGGAAAAATACTGGTTTCACAATAATTACGAACCTTTCATGCTACAAAGTTTCTACGGTATACTGTACGGCGAACACAATTAGACGAAGCAGATGTGTTCTGCTCTGCAGGTGCAGGGTAATTCTGGCGAGAGAATTGAAAATTATTCCGGTGCAAAACTTGAAGCACCGAACGGGGGAACTGATTCAAGAAGCAAATTGACTTATTTGCAGTGGGAGGTTTTGAAACTCGTTAAAACTGAAGAGAATATGCTTCATTTTGCTGGCCAAAGTTATTCCATGCCGGTCATTTTGGTTCTTAAGCCAAGTACTGTACACCCACGAATCTTAACGACTAATGGCCCAATA